>BQNB010002295.1:0-126666 GCA_026074375.1 Tanacetum coccineum | reverse complement strand
AACATTATTGTTGACAGTTTAAACATGTTTTCTCAGGTCAATAAGGTGCAAGTCATGGATACATTGGATGGTAGTCTTTTGAAGTCATATTATCATGAAGATTTGCATGCATTACATTTTGGGATATTGTTATGTTGTGAAATCTTTACTTTTTCAAGTTAAATAAGTTAAGCCCATGAGCTTTTATAATAAACCATTTATTAAATCTAATGTATCAGTTTCTAAACGACTCCTATAGAGGTCGTTCTCATATCTTGTGCTATTGATCTATGAAATAATACCTTCGGAACATCATATTCCGTTGTGGCCCATTTTGGGGGTGTTACAGATTGGTATCAGAGCCAAGTTTATAGAGAACCAGGTCAAATGTTTTTAATTAGTCTATAACCGTTTTCAAATATTGCGTTATTCAAAAGTTTTCAAGGGACATGCGTACATTACTTATTTACATTTAGTATACGCTTACATGTTATGAACCATTTTAGCATTAGTTGATTCCACTAAGTGCTTACATAAGTTATATACGTGTTTATATTACATTACGTATATTACCGATGGTCTTATAGAATATACTTATACGAGTTTATATTATGGTTACAGATTTTCCATGTCTTCAGACAACGTATCGTCCGCTGTTACCTATACGTCCGTATCTTCTGATTCAAACAAACCATCATCATGGGGTATTCCACTCGTAAATGCCGGCGAGCTTCCAGAGATGGACCCGTATGAGGAGGTTGCCCAACAAGGGCAGGCACACCCACTGTCACCTGCCTATGTACCTGACCCCATGGAGTTGGATGAGCATGTACCAGTCTATGTTCCGGAGCCAGAGCACCTAGATTACCACGTACCATCAGATGATGACATTCAAGCCGAGAATCAGCCTTATGCTAATGATGCTTCACCGACTGCTAAGTCACCTGGATACATTGCTGACTTGGATTCGATGGAGAATGATACTGATACAGATTTAATTGATTATCCTGACGAGTCGGGGACTGACGATGAAGACCCCGAGGATGAGGATGAGGATCCCGAGGAGGATCCCAGCGAGGAACATAATCTCGAGGATGAGGATGAAGACCCCGAGGAGGATCCCAACGAGGAACATAAGCCTGAGGATGAGGATGAGCCCTCTGAGGATTCTGATAAGACTGAGCCGTTCGAAGAGAACGAGACTGCTGCTACACCACCACCACCTAGATCACCTCAGACTAGGGTCCCTTTTTCTCAGACACGTCTCCGTAGGGCATGGAAGACTGTCAGACCTGAGCCACCCATGCCAGCATCCATGGAGGCACGCATTGCTGAGCATGCTGCCACACCTATACCTCCCACCAGCCCTACCTATGATCAGGCACCATTGGGTCATAGGGCAGCCATGATCCGTATGAGAGATGACATCCCCGAGGAGGACATGCCACCTCGAAGGAGATTTGTACTTACTGCTCCCCCACCTGGGTGTGATGTAGCAGAGAGTTCTGCTGCTGCTGCTAGAGCACCTAGACGTCAGTATGATTTTGTTGATGCTGTTGAGGCAGGACAGGGTTTGATTTGTGGTCCTGGTCATGATGCCCGGACTTTTGCTAGAGCCGCTGATAGAGCAGAGGATGTTGGTTATGTTAGAGCTTTATAGGCATCTGAGCATAGGATGATGACTTCCATTGAGGAAGTTAACTTGAGGGTCAGCTACCAGGCACAGGTTCGCTAGATGATGCACGGTATGACCGAGCTCTACTTAGAGCCCGAGTCAACATGTTGGAGAGTGATAGGCCCTTCCATGGACGCACAGCCATTCTGATGGAGGAGGAGGCCAGATTATCACGTGCTGCTTGGGCACAATCGATGGATGTTTGCGATCAGACGCATTCCGAGGGGATATTACTTCGGACTACGGTCATGACCCAGCAGTCCGAGATCGTTGAGTTACGGGCAGCAGACCAGAGGAGACAGACAGTGATTTCAGAGCTGCTGAAAGCAGACTATCGGAGGCAGAGGCAGTTAGTAGAGACCCTAAAGATAGTGAAGAGCCTCAAGGCTCAGATGACCGAGCTACAGAGACAGCAGGGACCTGCTAAGGATCCTGCAGAGCCAGAGCTACCAGAGGAGGCCGGTAGCAGTACTTAGACTGGATTATGATTGTAGCTACTGTACAGTCTGTTAAGTATTATGGGTTGTTCCCAGCTAGCAGACTGTATAGATCTTTTGTTTTGACTAGCTACTCTGTAGATCTTTTGTTCATATATCGGCTACTTTGTACAGCCTACTAAGTATTACGAGTATATCTCGGCTAGTATGGCTTTAGGTTATTTTGTCTTGTAACCTAGTTGTTATGATCGTTTGTATATAAACCAATCATGTATTATTTTCCAAGTTATATATGAAAGGATGGATTATGTTTTATATGAAATCGAATTTATTGTGAATGAATGTCGATTTGTTAATTTCTATACTATTGTGTATTTCACCTTGTGTTGTGATCTCGTTTTATTCATTATGTATACATCGGGTTATGGTTAAGATTTTTGAAATCTAACGGGTGTTATGTCTTCTTGTGATTTAAGAAAATGGCCCCAAGAGGAAGGCCCACAAGAACCACGAGGTCAAGGCCAGTCACCGCAACTCCCCCACCAGTTACTACAACTCCACCACCTGTCGCAGACCCTACTACCACCACCTCGGTCACCAGTGCCCAACTACAGGCCATGATCGACGAGGGTGTCAATGCTGTTTTAGCAGCACGTGCTGCAACCCGGAATGGCGACGATAGCCATACCTCAGGAACTGGTGCAAGAAGGAATGAACGCACTGTGCGGGAGTGCACCTATCAAGACTTCATGAAATGTCAACCCATATTCTTCAGGGGTACAGAAGAAGTGGTCAACTTGACCCAGTGGTTTGAGAGGATGGAAACCGTATTCCGCATAAGTAATTGCACAGTGGAGAATCAAGTGAAGTTTGCCACTTGTACTCTATTGGGAACTGCTCTAACATGGTGGAACTCACATGCTAGGACAGTGACTAATGATGTTGCGTATGCGATGACGTGGTCTGACTTGAAAAAGATGATGACAACTAAATATTGTCTTGTCCGAGGATTGGAATAATCAAGTAGAGTGAGGTAGAGTTGTGGAAACCTAACGTTACTAAGCACCGATTGTTGGTATCTACAACCAAACGATTTCAGGAGCTAGCATGCTGAGTGACAGGATGTTCCTGAAGGAGACTGACAAAATTGAAAAGAATACTGTCGGTGTGGATGCCCGCTCAATTTAATTCAAGTGTTTGTGGCATCGGAGCAATAGACCATGAGGAGGCTTATTGAGAAATGGCAATGATCGTTGATGGATAGGAGGGATAAAACACTTTGCGGCTGAGAGACAGACAGAAACAGAGGAAGTTTGAAGACGCTCCTCGAATACCAAACCAACACCCAAAACAAAAGGCAGAACTCAAGGCAGGGCTTTTGTGCCCGGCGAACGGTGAAGGAAACCCGTTATCTTTTGAGGGGGCTCTCTAAACCGCGATTTGTCCCAAGTGTATCATCAACATTTCGGTCTTTTACACCATCATAACTAACTGCACGAAGGGCCCTGGCACTGGCCAAGGATGTAGGAGCGGCTCCGCGACTGCAAACAACAACAACCACAATAACAATAACAAACAACAACCGCTCAACAACAATAACAACAACCAAACCGTAAACAACAAACAACCAAAGGGCCCAAGGGGCAAATACCAATGCCATCGTTTGCTTTGAGTGTGGGGCTCCAGGCCACTTCAGGAGCAACTGCCCCCAGTGGAAGAACAAGAATCAGGGAAATGGTAACGATGTAGCCAGGGCTTATGCAGTGGGAGTTGCAGGGCAAAACCCAGACAACAACGTTGTGATCGGGTAGTATTCCTAAACAACCGTTGTGCTTCATTTTATTTGATAACTGGTGCAGATAGAAGTGTCGTTGGGCTACTCAATTTAGTGCTTTGATTAATATAGCCCCCAATACATTAGATCATGGTTTATAACGTTGAATTAGTGAATGGTAGTAAGTAATATGGGTTATATACGGTATTATGGGGTTGCACGTTAAATTTTCTGAATCCATCCGTTTCACGTCGACTCTAATGCCTGTTGAAATGGGTACTTATGACGTCATGAATTGGATGGTGGTTGACGGAAAAACCATGCCGTTATTGACTGTGCTACGAAAATCGTTCGTATTCCCTTTTGGGAGCGAATCTTAATTTTTCATGGAGACGGAAGTAGAAATAAACCGCGGGACTCGAATTAAAATCATTCTCGTGCACCAAGGCCCAGCAAGTATTTCTTCGGATGTACCTCTTTTTGGCAATTTACATAAGGGGCTGGAGACACGTCGACGAAGAACGCAACTACAAGATGTATCCGATCGTCAAAAAAATTTTCCGAAGTATTTCTCGAGGAATTGCCAGGTCTCCACTACCAGACCAAGGGGATTTCACAGTCGATCTAGTACCCGGTGCTGCCACCTGTTAGCCACGGGCACTTACGATTGGCCATCAGAAATGAAAGAATTGGCGGATCAACTACAGAGCTTTCGACAAAGGCTTTTTTTTATAAGACCTAGTTCGTCACCGTCGGGGAGCTCAGTTCTATTCGTCAAGAAGACAGAGGATCGTTAAGGATGTGATTAGATTATCGGGAACTAAAACAAACGAACGGTGAAGAACCTGTTATCGCTACCCAGAATTGATGACTTATTTGACCAACTTCAAGGGCGCTGTGTTTACTCAAAAATTGAACCTATTGGTCAGGATTATAATTCTAATTAGAATTTATCCCACATTATTTACATCAACAATAAACTAAGCATATACACATTTTTTTTTAGTCATATCAATAGTTTTAGTCATTCCAATGCATCCACCGAAAAATTGAAGGTTCGAGAAGAAGAAGCTCGAAGGATGCCTTCAGAATCGATATGACATTATGAATTCCAAGTATTGCGTTTGGTCCTTGGACCAAAGCACCTGCTGTGTTTATGGACCTCATTGAACGTGTGAACCTTTCCTGGACACTTCGTTAATAGTCTTATTGATGATATTTGGATCTATCAAGAGAAGCCAAAGAAGGAGCACGAAGAGCATCTGAAGAATAATTTGGAGTTGTTGACGATAAGAGGAGTTGTATGTCAAAATTTCCAAATGTGTGAATTTTGATTCCCCGTAAGTTTCTCGGTCACGTGATTGATAAAAAAGGCATTCTGTGGATCCACCCAGATCGAATCGTTCTAAGATTGGGCATTCTCCTAGACACCAACGGGAAAAGTGGGGGATGCGTCAGTTTTTAGGTCTTGCTGGGTATTATCGGCGATTATTGAAGGATTTTCAAACGTTCGCAACCATGACCAAGGCTCACTCAAAAGAAGGTCACGTTTGAGTGGGGTTGACAAACACGTAGCAGCGTCAGTTAATTAAAGCAGAAGTTGTATAGTGCACCAATTCTGGCTTTACCTGAGGGAAGCGAAGATTTCATCGTATACTGCGATGCTTCAAAGAAAGGTTTGGGCGTTGTGTTGATGCAATGGGAAAAAGGTTATTCTTGATGCATCACGCTAGTTAATGATCCATGAGAAGAACTATACTATCATGATCTGGAAACTTGGAGCAAGTTAGTGCTCGCTTGAAGATTTGGAGGCACTTATCTATATGGTTCCTAGTGTACGTGTTCACAGATCATACGAGTGTACAGCATATTCTTAATCAGGGAAAGAATTGCACATGAGACAACGCGATGGTTAGTGTTGCTTCGTGATTACCGATTGCGATATTCGTTATCACCCAGGGAAGGCAAATGTCGTTGCTGATGCTTTGAGCAGGAAAGAACGGGAACCACCGTTAAGAGTTCGAGCTTTAGTCATGACTATTGGCTTGGATCTTCCTAAGCAAATCTTGAATGCTCAGACTAAAGCACGGGGATAACCAGAACAACTCAAGCAGTGAGGATGTTGGAGGTAGGCTGATTGAAAATGCTAAATATCCAGAGGCAATTAGAACGGAGACAAGTTGGAAACCTCGTAACGGAGGAACCTATGCTCAATGCAGGAGTTGGTTACCTTGTTATGCGATTTGCGGATGTGTCATGCTCGAGTTCCACAAATTGACAGTCTTCTATCCATCCAGGTTTCGAGAAAATGTACCAAGCGTAAGAAGCTATATTGGTGGCCCAATATGAACTTGATTCGCCCCCTTTGTTAGGCAAGTGTCTTGACTTGTGTAAGGTCAAGGCTTGAACATCAGAGACAATCGGGTTGTTGGTACAACCCGAGATACCTCAATGGAAGTGGGACAATATCAGATAGATTTTTGTCACAAAGTTCCTAAGTCTTCACAAGGGTATGACACCATTTGGGTAATGGTTGACCGTCTTACAAAATCTGGCAATCTTTTATACCCATGAAAAGAAACTGACCTCTGGAGAAACTAGCGGGAGATTTCCCTGAATGGAAAGTAGTACAAGGCATGGAATACGTCTCGATTATTTGTGGACTCGTGACCTAGGTTGCATCTAATTTCTGGAGGTCACTTCAGAAGCTTTGGTACAAGTTTGATATGGCGTCGGCATACATCCGCAAACGGACGGGACGAACATTTCAAACTCTCGAATATATGTTTGAGCTTGTGTTGATTAGACTTTGGAAATGGTTGGTTAAACATTTGCCATTAGTTGAGTTTTCATACTATAACACGATATTCATGCTCGCATAAAGGCTGCACCTTTGAGGATTTACGGTAGACAATGTCGTTCGCCGTTTGTTTGGGCTGAGGTTGGAGAAGTTCTAACTCACCGGTCAAGATTAGTTCAAGAGACGACTGAGAAAATATTCAAGTTAAACAAAGGATGCAAAGTGCTCGTGTGATAGGTAACAAGAGTAACGCTAATTTAAAGCGTAAGCCGATGAGACAGTTTGAGGTTGGAGATAAAGTGTATGTCAGGTTTCGCCTTGGAAAGGGGTTGTACGTTTTGGCAAACGAGGGAAATTAAATCCCAGGTTTGTTGGACCTTTCAAGGTAATAAAAAGGGTTGGAGATGTTGCATACAAGCTCGAGCTTCCTGAGGAGCTGAGCAGAGTTCATAATACATTTCACGTGTCTAACTTAAAGAAGTGTCATGCCGACGAACCCTTAGCCGTTCCGTTGGATGGACTTCATTTTGATGACAAGCTTCAGTTTGTCGAGGAACCCGATCGAGATCAAGATCGTGAGTCAAATACGGTTAACGCGAAAGACCATATCATTAGTCAAGGTTGCGATGGAACTCTCAAGAGAGGTCCAGAGTTTACATAGGATACGCGAAGCTCCAATTCAGAAGAAAATACCCACATTTGTTCTCAAAGGCGGGGCGTCATCAAGTTTGATGCGTCTCTTAAGCCTTGAGGACAAAGGCTCCGCTAACGGCGGGAGACTTATAACTCGTATTTTAGGTCATTGTATGACATTAAGAAATTACAAATTATTTTTAGGGTTTTTATGCGTTTGCTCATAAACCTCGTAAATACGTTAAGTAGTTATAAATCGCCGTAAATGAAAATGATCTACAATTAAACTTGGCATTAATAGGATTAAATCGTTTGCATCAAGCAAGTGTTATATGATTATTATGAGGATAATAATAACTTTGTTCAATCTTATTTTTATCGGCTACGTTAAAATGCTTACGTTTTCATAATAAAAATACATTTAAGGCTACCTGGAGTTCTAAAACCTAACTACGCCTAAACAAATACCCACGATTATACCCAATACTCAAAATAATCAAATATTACATCTTATATATACATATATGCCGAATTTATAAGGATGAGAACAAGAGTCATCACTTATAAAGAATATCTAGATATTTCATAAAGGTAACTCTTACACCTTTTACCAACTTGACTTGTTTAACTAAACTAGGGTTAGAAAGTAACCATGGTTAAGTTAGGTAATATATTTCTATATAAAATAACCCATGCATGCACCCTTCATTTCTTTCATACTCTTACATCTAACACAAATACTTTTCTTCTCTCTATTCTACTTAAAAGTATTTTATTCACGGCACAAATAGCCATCCTAACCAATCCACACTTTTATTTTCTAAGTTTATACCCTATTGCAACATATTAAGGTATTCTATAGGTTACTGTTTTGCAAGCTTTGGGTTCACTCATTTGCAAGGATTAGAAGAAAAGGAAAGATTAGGGTTTTGGAAACCTAATCTAGGGTTATAAGCTTGAAAGCTTTGTTTTTGAATCTAAACACGGGTTTAGAACTTATTTCACATCTTTACATCTTACTAGGATTTTCTTAATTCCTTTATACTTTTATTTCTTATGTTTTTATGTATTACATGTTAAATTAGCATAATCACACTAATGACTTGGGATATGTTAAATGTGTTTTTATTTGAGTTTATCAATTATACACTTATTCCTTATGTCATATGGGTCCTTTATATCATGGAAAAGTAAAATAAAAGTATGTTTAACCTTGGTAAAGTATAAACATGTTTATGTTAAATTAGGGTTTTATAATGTTTCTTAAACTTTCACATGTGAAAATAATGAAAGTAAAGGGTTAAATTGTTTACAATGATTTTACAAGACTAGGGCTGATATTGAACTTATTTATAAGTACCAAAGTGTCAAATTGTGTTTTTAAGAGTTTTTATTCTGTTAAAATACTATGTTAATAATACATTTTAAAACATGTTTTCAAAAAGTTTTTAAACACGATAATAACTTAGGGGCTGTGTTTTAATTCGAATCTTAGGCAGTTGCTTTTGATATGTTAGAGTATTAATAGCTCATGACGATTCCATAATGATAAGAAACTCGAAAAACACCCGATCTATACGAAAAAAGCTACGTTAAAAACGAGGTTTACGAGATAATACTTTTATAAAATATTTTTATAAAAAGTTAGTTCTTACAAGCAACTTTTGATTTTAAACACATCTATATATGATAAACTTTTGATTACAGTTCGTACACGAGAATCGTTCAAACGGAACTATAACGAGTTAAATACGACATTTCCGATAATTGAAGTTTATTAAAAGGTAATTTTATAACTATGAACATAAAAATCACTTTCATCAGTGAATTTATCTTTATAAAAATATTATACTCTTTTAATAACATAAAACGTACTACGAAAGGGACATCACTGAAACAGGGATTTATTAAAACGAATAAGTTATGACGATTTTTACAGTTTAGCCAATTTAAAGCCTTTTAAAACGGACAAACGAGCTGTTGTGAACAGTAATTTTACTATTCATCGCAGAATCTTAAAAATGTAATATTTTGATCGCTCGTCTGACTACGAAGACGTGGACGTAAGTAAAACGAGCAACGGGCTTTAAACGGACCAATTAGGTCTTTTTTACGAAAAGTATATTTATAAAACGTTTTCACTTTATAAATTTTATTTTACTAAAACGATTAGTCGGTGATTATGCTATATAGAATATTGAGTGGTTATTCAAAGTGCTATATTTCTAGGAGTTTCATAATGGGCCTCTTCGGTTGGCGTATATCCGATGAAGTTGGTGGATTTACGATTTTAAAGTGTCCTAAAACTCCTGTACGTCATGTCATGGACCTTTTTATTAGGATAGCTCCGAACGATTTGTTCGATTTGTAACAACTATAAGATTATATTCAATGTTGTTAATTAAGTACTCTATACTTATACGGCCTTAATTTAAATAGGTTGCATTTATCGTCTTGCGTGATGTTTTATCTGTGATTATTTGAGCTATCTGTACTCAAGGTGAGTTCATAGCCCCACTTTTATAGTTTTACTGATTTGATATTATTTGGGGTGGCATCATGTTGTTTTATAAATTGGACGCAAGTGTTGAAAAAGTAATACATTGATTATGTGTTTTCTTGAGTTGCGAAAACCTCTGGCCCATTATTCATGAATGTTATTGCATAGATGTAGTTGTGAATTACATTATGTGAGCGCGGAATGATTATAATATAGATATGGGATTAACCCTCCCCGCTTTGGGTGATTAGCTATCACTAGGAACGATCGTTGACCTTGTCGGAGTGACTTGGATGTTGCGGGTTACAACATCTGTACGGGCAATATAACTGCTAAAATAGCAAATATAGGTTGAGCTTCGGTTGTCATGAGCTTAGAGCAACAATAAATCTGGTTTTAGTGCATTGTTGGCATTGTTGTAACATCACGGGAAAATCTCGCGGTCCGCATAATTTAAATACATAAACTATGAATTCACCAACAATTTTGTTGACGTTTTTAAAGCAATGTTTTCAGGAGGTCATTAGGCACGAAGTTGCCAGGATGCATTGGATTGTGTTTTGGATTGCCTTTGTTAAGACTTAGGTTGCATCTTGTTTTGGGGAAAAATCTATGCGTCTTTTGTAAATAATTAACTAAAGAACAAGTAAAGCTTTAGCTTTTGTAATATGACTTTTATTTAATCCAATGTATCAATCTAAACGGACTTTTGATGTCGTTTTATCTATATCTATGTGTGTTGATCTCAAAGTAAACATGCCCGGATCCTTATTCCGCTGCACCCATTTTGGGGGGTGTTACAGTCCCCTCAAGATACTCTCCGGGGCGGCAGTAAGTAAAAATATGTACCCCCGATACCGGTTTTGATCCCCTACAAGAAACACCCGGGCAGTAATTTTGTTGTTATCAGTTCAATCATTTCAAATGTAAAGTATGTATTTGTGACCCAAAAATAAAGTCAAGTAATGTATCCCATAGCGAGCTATGCAAATACAGTAAGTAAACAATTTGTAATCAACCATGTTAAATGCATTTGGAAAACAAGCTTGTTCTCACCCCAATATATGTAAAACGAGTTTAAAAACAGGGGAGCTATAAATCACTTGATCAAAGACCACGATTCATATAATCCAAATAAATCACAACCGAATCTGCAAATGATCTCGGCCACGACATGTAATTATTGTAGCCTCTATTATAAATGCACGTATTAAATACGATCAACGATGCATACATCGTAAACGACGAAAAATCATTACATATTTTCATATGTATACTATCATATATACATGTGAGGAAGAAATCTACTTGGCGTCTTTAAACCTTAACTCATTATATTATATGAATTTATACTATTTTCGTCCAATACATAGCTTATGTCGAACATTTACCGAAAGATACTATTTTTAGACCTTCGTTTTTAGGAGTTCCCGAACATGTTCTTAAAATAATTAATTGAATAATATATGAAACAGACTTTCAGTTTTGACTCTATGTCTTACTTTTAAAATGGACAATCCTCGCGGCAAAGTAATATGTCATTACGATACAAACTTTCGTGTTTTCGCCGGAAGCTGATACGGACTTCGAAAAAGTGCTCAAAATCTTTAATTAACAGTCTGTCAGATTTAATATATATTAAAAATAACATATATTTCTATTAAAGTGTATATTCCGATTTCGTTCCAGTTTCTTCGTTATTGGGAGTTAAAAGTCCCGTTTTATATCAAACCGTCCGTCAAAATATAATTTGTTATATTTTATAAACTAAAGTCTAACTTATCAAAGTCTCGAATCCTGAATCTCATGTTCCGTTTTTCTGCTCATAATGTACCGTTACAAAAAAACGCGCCAAAGTCCGTTTTTAACTCAAAAACTTATCTAAAATGTGTCTCTCATGCTATCGCTTAATATCAATCCCGTTTTAATATAATACATATTATATTTAGATTCGCAAGTTTCATTAGATCTTCATCACAATTTAAACCAATTGATAAATGAATGAAAAATCGAAATAATTATGGTGCAAAACAAAACGCACCCTTTTTGTGTCTGATTATCAAACCAAACGAACCCCGGCTGTCCCGGCTGTTTGACAGCCAACACACGCACCCGACCCGGCTGATGGACAGCCAAACGCACCCTCGTGCATATTATAACCCAAAGATGCACCCTATGTGGGTGACTGACCCGAACCCATGCATCCTTGTGGTGCGAACAAAATAACCAAACACACTCTTGATGGTGTTACTACCACAAACACCGAACGCACCCTATTTGGTGCGTGGTGAGATAGCCATATGCTCCTGTGCGTTGGCTCCTGACCAGCGGACCAAAACAAAACCCCTAGCTGCTTTGTCCCTTATACCAAAGTACCTAACCTGATTCTATCCACAACCAACGAACCCTCTTTGGGGCTGTCTTAACCCACATCCCGACGCACCCAGTGTGGTGATAAATCCACGAAACCAAAGTAACTGGCTGTTTGACAGCCAACCCAACACATCCCTCCCCCTGAACTGTTATGACTGCCAAACCAAACAACCTCCCCCCTGGCTGTCCCGACAGCAACCAAACCAAACCCACCCTCGTTAAGGTGGCTTTTTTTTGTCCCCGAAACTGACGACCCCTTCGGTGCATTCTTAGCAAACCAATAGCAGCCCTTTCTTGTGCTGACCCGGGACCCCAAACTACCTTCGTTCGTTGGGTTATGAACCCACAACCAAACGCACTCTAGTCGGCTGAAAACAACACCAACGCACCCTTGCGACTGAGACTCAACCCAACGCACCCAGGTTCGTGGTTTGACCCGAAACCCACGCACCCTTGGGGGCCATGTCTTCAACCCGAACGCACCCTTAGTGCTACCACAGCCAAACGCACCGGCGGGTGGGTTTTTATCAAAACCAACCGCTCCCCGATGGGTTGATATTACAACCACACGCGCCCGTGGTTGAATGCTGGCTTGTGGTTGTGGTGATGGCTCCGGCTTGACATATGAAGGATAGGTGATGATGCGAGTATGATAATGATTGTGATGGTGATATGATGATGATGATGATGATGATGCGATGGTGGTGTTTGGTGGCGGCTGTGGCAGTGTTGGTGGTGATGGTGGCGTGGCGCGTGGCGGAGAGTGAGTGTAGGGATCGGATAGATCGGAAGGTTAGGAGTATTTTTGGTCTTCGCCGGAATACTCGCCGGAAAACTTTTCCGGCGGCGGTTGGCCGGAAAAGGTGGCGGCCGGATATAATGGGAGAGAAGGGAGAGAGAGATGTAATATATGTGTGTATAATTTTGAGATGAAATGAAAATGAAATGAGTATAAGTTATATATATATTTAACTAAAGTGACAAGTCTATAATAGTGTGGGGTTAAAAGTGTAACATTTTTAATATAGTTTTTATAATTAACGGTTCGGGACTCGTTTGAACGACTTAACGGACGATTCAAATCTCGAAACTTGCGCCATTGTTTTTCGAATCATTTTTCTGATAAAAATGAGTATTCACTTGATAATATTTCATAAATATTTTATAACATTTAATAAAATATTTGTTATTCATTTTGTGAACCGGTTTTGCCTCGTCCGAAATAAAAAAAGGATTTAAGCTCGAGCATTCGCGTTATCAACAACGCTTTTAATTAAAATGATGACTAATTTATTTAATATTTTTATTAAATAAATACTGATAACTAAAAACAAATTTAATTATTTTTGTGTGTCCGCGTTGTATTTTGTATGTTGTCACGTATAATCCTTTGCTGGTGTTGTTTAGCCCTTTTGGCTCGTTTCCCAGGTCTCGAGCAAAACAAACAAAAAAAAAAAAAAAAAAAAACAAAACCAAAAAAAAAAAAATGAAACGTGTCAGGAATGTCGTTTTACATCAAATTACTTTAGAGTCCGAATAACGAAAACGTGATTTAGCTGCTCGTTTTTGATAATCAATTAGGATAACATATATCTCCTTTAATATGTTCGAAAAGATTACCGGTTACGCGAGTGATCGCTGTTTATTTGACAAATAAGACCAGAAGTCAAAAATCAGTCAGACTTGAAAAGTCAAAGATTGAATAGTCATTCAAAATTTCGAAAAAATTCCTAGGATGTTACAACTACAACTTCGACTACAGGCAACTGTCATAATCATCAGCACATATAATGGAACTGAATTGACAAATCAATGACTGAAGGCTCATTTTGAAGATATTGGCATCAAGCATCAAACGTCCATGGCTTACACTCCTCAAAAGAATGGAGTTATTGAACGACGCAATCTCACTTTGATAGAAGCTACTTGCACTTTGCTAATATTTTCTAAAGATCCTTTATTCTTATGGGTTGATGTTGTTTCTACTGCATGCTTTTCCCATACACGTTCCATTATACACACCAGATACAACATAACTCCATATGATCTTATTAACAGTATAAAACCGAATATCTATTTCCTCTATGTTTTTTATGCAATCTGTTACCCATACAATGATCGTGAAGATCGTGGGAAGCTCAAAGCAAAAGGTGATATAGGCTTCTTTACCGGTTACTCTGAATCTGGTCGAGGTTTTAGGATTTACAACAAAACGAAAAAGAAGGTCATGGAGACAGTAAATATAAAGTTTGATGAAATTTAGGCAATGGCATCTGAACAACGCAGTTTAGACCCCGCGCTTCAACAAATGGCTTCTACGACACTCAGTCTCGAACCCGTACTATAACATAAGACTTCTAGACACATCAGTTCAGGACTCATACTTAACAAGGCTCCGTCAACAATCACTCCTGATAAACCATTAGAAGGTGACTTGGATTATTTGTTCAAAACGATGTATGATGATTACTTGGGAAATCAACTAGATGCACAACCAAATAATCTATCTACTCCTCTATCCGCTGCTCCTTTACCTTAAAATCTGAACACTTCATCCATATCAACAACGGTTGAACTTCAAGCTTTAGCACCAACACCGAGAAACTCATCTACTGATCCTACAAATATTAAACTTCAAGCTTTAGGACATGCTGACGAGCAACAACAAGAAGAAGATGAAACTCACCATGATAATGTTGCATTGTAGGATGATGACAACTTTGTCAATCCGTTTGGCACTCCGTCAACGGAATTGATTGAATCTTCTACTCGCTCAATCGACTCTTCCAACATGCATACATTTTATCAAAAGTATCCTTCAGAATATAAATGGACAAAAGATCATTCATTAGAACAAGTGCTTGGTGATCCTTCAAAGTCCGTAATGACAAGAAAACAACTCAAAACTGATCTTGAAATGTGTGTCTATGCACTCATAGTATCCATTGCATAACCAAAGAACATTAAAGAAGCATTGGGTGATCCAAGTTGGATGAAACAATGCAAGAGTAACTTCATTAATTTCAACAATAAGACGTCTGGGAATTAGTTGACAGGCCCGCCTCATAAATGTGTCATCAACTTGAAGTGGATCTGGAAGAACAAAATAGATGAGGAAAATACTATGATCAGGAATAAGGCTCACATTATGGCTAAGGGATATCGACAAGAAGAGGGTATTGATTACGATGAGTCATTTTCACCAGTTGCAAGAATAGAAGCGGTAAGGATGTTCTTGGCATATGTGACACACAAGGCATTTCCCTTCTACCAAATGGATGTAAAGATTACTTTCATCAATGGACAACTCAAAGAGGAATTGTACGTTAGCCAACCAGAAGGTTTTGTTGATTACGAACATCCAGATCGTGTCTACAGATTGAAAAAGGCCTTTTATAGACTTAAATAGGCTCCTAGGGCATGGTATGAGAAACTATCAAGCTTTCTTGTTGAAAATCGACTTACTAAAGGTATTGTTGGCCCAACATTATTTCACAAAAGATACAACGAACACATTTGTTAGTCCCACTATTTGTCGATGGCATTATTTTTGGTTTTACAAATCCAGAGTTTTTGAAACAATTTGAAAATCTAATGAAAAACAACTTTGAAATGTCGATGATGGGTGAGATGAAATTAGACTACAAGTTCATCAATCCCAATGTGGTATCTTTATCAATCATTAAACATATGCTTTAGAAATTCTTAAGAAACATGGCATGGACTCATGTGATACCATTAGTACACCGTTAGCTACCTCGCCAAAGTTAGATGCTAATTTTCATGGGACACCAGTAGATCCACGGAAATATTCTAGCATGATCAGGTCTCTTATGTATCTAACAACTAGTAGACGAGACATTCATTTTTCTATATATATTTTTTCTAGATATTAGGCAAGGCCTACCGAATCACACCTCAAAGAGCTTAAACGGGTCTTTCGGTCATAAAGGAACCATTAACAAGGGACTGTGGTATCCGAAGGATACTGGTTTTGAAATAATCAGTTTTTCAGATGTTAATCATGCAGGTTGCCTTGATACACGAAAGGGCATGTCTGGTGTAACTCAGTTCTTAGGAGAAAAGCTAATATGTTGGTCATCAAAGAAGCAAAATTGCACTACTCTATCCACAGCCGAGGCCAAGTATGTGTCTCTATTTGCGCATTGCGCTCAAATCCTATGGATGCGATCATAACTCATGATGCGGGTTTTGTAAACTCATAAGAAGTTTTGCAATCCCCTGGGCAGAGTACCAAATCGTTGCAGTGTAGTATAGGCAAGAATCAAGGGTTGTTATTGTAATCTTAGGGAATAGTTTGTGAAGGCTTGAATTAAATGTAACTAAGTTCTAAGGGTTGAGAGAAGATTATTTTTATATTTTTATATTTTAAGAAAGCAAGTAAAATCTCTGGTTTGAAGGGGGTTTTGTTTTAAACTAATTAAACTAATAAACTAAATTAAATCTAAACTAACTAGGTGGAAACTCGTATAGGTAAACAAACATGTTCACTTAATCATGCACTATTCCTTAGTTTGATCCTGCTAATCCTATTGCCTGTCACCTTGGTTATGTAATGTGTAAGTATTTCCTAATTCATGAATGAATTACACGACCCGCTGTCTATGTAATATTTCGTTAAGGCAACGCACAAGTAAGGTAGTATGAAGATTATTACAAGCCTCCTAAGAGTACATTACATGCATTCAAACACTTAAAAGGTGATCAACCAAATTTGGGCAAGGTAGTAAGAAGATTGTTGCGGTGGTATCCTTTCTACACAATCATGTTTCCCTAGACGTCTTCGCAAGCAATTAAGAAGCTAGTTTTCTAAAGCCTAACGCGCACACTCATCAACAAGAAGCAATAGTAAAAGGATTTAAAAACCAAGTTTCATGCAATCATAAGCAAACACTAATTAATTTAGCCTCACATGTTAAAAGAAGGTAAAGAACAATTAATCAGACAACACATAGACATATTGAAAGATTAAAGGATAAAAGAACTTCACTTGATTAAAACATAGAGTAACAGTGGATACAATAGGGTTTGAGAACCCTAAAAACAACCTAAAAGCTGATAAAAATCATTCCTCTAAGACATCCTACGGATCCTACTTTGTTCCACACTTTAACACAAAATTTAGGGTTTGTATAGATAGACAAGAAAACACGACGGCGTCGCTTGTAAGTTGCGACGTCGTCAACCTGCGAATCTTCCTAAGGTTCTTTTGAGTCGGCTAATTCTGACGCCATCACCAAAATCTTGACGCCGTCACTTGAACGTCCTGACGCCGTCGCCATAGATTGGGATGCCATCTCCAGCCACTGTATGCTCTTTTGATATTGAAATTCATGTAGAGTTGTAATCTCGTCCGTTTCTTCCCAAATTGAGTCCAAGTCACGTGTATTTCCTCCAAATGCCCTCTAAGTGCTAAAAATACAAAAAGAAACGATTAAGCACGTATTTTGAGCATATTTACATGATTTAGGGGGTTAAATGGCCCTAAAAATATGTATAAAATGGCACCTCATCAAATAACCCTACACTTGAGATTTGCTTGTCCTCAAGCAAATTAGCTTTTCTACCTAGTCAATAGCAATATCGGGGGCATTTAACTTACTCAATAAAGATAACTCATGGCATAACCAATTAGACCTCGTAATTAAAAGCACGAAATTTATATACTAGCACCTCACATAAGTGTTTGATTCTCTCTTTTTGTCAAGCGTATAATGATTTATGTTAGCCTTTCTTTTTAGTGAAGCTGGCGTCTTACAGGTGAATTGGACTAGCTATAGACGAACTGCTAAACGCAGGGACTATTATTGTAAATGTGGTATAGTTAGCTTTAGTATAGGCTATAAATACCCCCCATGTCTCTCCATGAGGGGTTAGTGGAAGTTTATTTTCTTGTTTTCTCATTCCAATCTAATAAACACAAGTTTCTCTTTCACCCTCTCTCTACTTTCTCTCACTAGAACACCATGGCATACTTATTGTGTTAGCCTTAAAATATGTCGGCTAATACGGAATTACATTAGTTTATATTAGCCGGACACGCAGGGACTAGAAATGTCAAGTGTAGTAAGTAGATCTTGTCCAGGGCTATATATATCCCCTCCATACTTCCATGGAGGGGTGAGGATTCATTTCACTTGTAATAAGGTGTGTGTTTCTCTCTCTAGAAAACACACATCTTTCCTTTCTCTTACTAAATAATATGGCTAAACATTTATTCAATCCTCCCCGACCTCCGGATCATGTCTCTTGTTATGTGAATCTCTTGGGATAACATGAACTTTGTGGGTATGTTCTCTGGAAACCCTCACGAGACTTCACTCGTCCACTTGGGCCACCAAGTGGTTTAAAAGGCTTATGTTACTGTTCACTCGTACTGTTCATCGTTTTCTTTTTTTTAAGTCAAGAACAGGTTGTTGTTATATGTTGTTACAAGTTCTGTTTTAATGTGGGTTTACATCTGTTCATTTTTTTGGTGCTTAAATGTCAAGAAATAAATTTGGGTTCATAATATTTCTTAGTTGCGTTTTGACTAAAAGACAAAAAACAAAAGTACATATTTCATTTTGGCAGGTTGCATTTTGGCTATCAAGATTTGATTGCGTTTTGACGTTGCGTTTTGACGATTGAAGACCCTTAAACAAGAAAGTACAAAAGTCATGCTGCCTGCGTTTTGACTCTGTTGCGTTTTGATCGAAGAAAAAAACGAGGTTGCGTTTTGTGTTGTGGGTGGTTGCGTTGGAAAAAACGCCAAAATCCAACCCGTGTCATACGGTTATTATGAGTTGACACGGTCTATCTAATGAGTTCACATCACATTTACACCAAGGCTGTGCATAAAAAAAATGTGTCTAAAACAGGACTCCTATCACAAAACAATACCACATCAAAATCAATCAACATCACATATAAAGAATACAAACTGCCATTCTCATCAACAAAGTCACAAATCCATTTCAAACAAATCCAAAACCAATCACTTAATTACCCTTCGCCAACAAATACAAGACTAATCTCAAAATCCCAAAATCACAACACAATCTATCCTCTCCATCTGCTCCCCCCAAAATCATCCGAGAACTTAAACGAAATGAAATATAAGATCTCAGTTTTATTTCTTTTCGTTCTTTTTGACTATTAATTCTTTGTGGTTTCAATTAAATCAGTACCTTACGAGATAATAAAACCACAAAAGAAAATATCTTTCATTGATTGTAGAGTTAGAACTTCCTTGTAATTTCGAATATAAAGGATTGATTTATAACCAACGGTGTGATATTCATTCTTGATTCGATTCAAGATATTATACACAAAACAATCACCTACCTACCATTTACATCAAGGAACTTGCAGCCAATAAAAATCCTTGTTCTTACTTTGTTATGCCTTCGTTTTGAAAAAGATAAACGATCAACGTATATTCAGTTTAGTGTGTTTATGTAAGGACTTTGTTTGAGTGAAATATCCAAGATACTAGCTTGCTTATCGTGTTTGGGATTGAATTATAGAAGAAAAAAAATAGGGGACGTGTTTGTTTTTTATTGGGAGGAGCAGATTTATGTGTGATTGCTGTGATGTGTAGGGGTTAGGTTTGGGAGTGAGTGAATTAGGGATGGGGAAACATTTATATCCTAATTTGTTTTGGAAACGGGTTATGGCGTGTAGCAGACCAAGTTTTTATTTTGAAAATGGCCAGAATTACAAGACTTGTGTGGGACGGTTTGTGTTGGTTTGGGTCTGGATTGTATAATCGGTTGGTGATGGGCTGAATTTCTATTTTAATTGGGCTGGTTTAGTTGATAATTTGTACGAGTATGATTGATTTAAGCCGGGGAATAAATACATATCACGTCAGTTGGATAGAAACATGTTGAATCCGTTACGTTATTCAAAAATAACATTGTCATGTTTAACGACCTTCTTGAACAATCAATACAACAAATATGATACATAAACACTATAAACGATCCGAAAATATAGATCACTAAAACGTCAAAAAGGCTAAAAGATTTGGATTTTAATGTTCAGTGATCACGAAAAGGTGATTTGGTATCCCTGTATTTGACGTTTGAAGTGGGTTTCCTCGAAGACAGTTACTTATTTCATCATTCGAGATTTCCTTTAGTTTCTACCCCCTTTACTCTTAACCCAATCTATCGATTGATGATTTGTTTGAAGCTATTACAGGTATGATGGTGACTTGAATTATCTAGTGCAGCGGTCAAGGGGTGAGTGGGTGAAGACCTGGTTAACTATCACTTAAAGGAGTTACATTGTAGTACTCAGTGTCAAACGCAGAAGCCGATGTGGGATAATTTCAAGAGGTGATGTCTACCTATTTTCTTTGATGTTGGGTACTATGGTCCATTAGAGGTTCTCTGCACAGTCTTCAATCTTACAACAGTTTGCAAGCTTAAGTCACAAAATTTGGGGAATGTTACATATTTTCAGTTTTCACGTTTGGTATATCGAGGTTTTACTTAACCAATGTGGTTCACAGCAATAGCCGATTAGAATTCGAGGTTGGTATGTTAGCCAGAGAGTAAAGGTTAAGATGTGTTCAGCAACTCTCACGGGATATTTTGAAGCTACTGAACGTCAATGATACTTCACATTCTCAGCAAAATCTTTCAAAGTTCTTCAATGTCTTTCATAACTTTTCAAGATTGTTACTTATGACAAGAACTTCTCGTATATATGGTTGTACACGTCAGCTGTGCTTCCAGACGTTTCAAAAAACTTCATGGGAAACGTTGTAACTTTGATGTTATCAGGTTTCAACTTCCAGGGGGGAGTAGTTTATACTACTTCATTAGTATGGTTTGTGAAGTATTCTGCTTGCTGTGAGAAGACATTGTTGCTAATCTCTTGCATGCTGCCCGCCGAACGGATAATCATCAAGAACCCGACTGTCATCGATACAGTTTTAGAAGCAAATTAGATGGTGTGGTTGACTATTTCTTCTACTATATTCGCTATGCACTTTTAATTGTCAATGTTTGATGATCGTTAAACCTACATCAACGTTTCAGAATCTGCTCAAGATAAGGATGTTGGTTTGGGGGAAGCGATTTAGGAAACTTCGCCAAAATGGGTCTATGAAGAAGAAAGCTTTTAGACATGCTGCATGATTTGGGGGAAGTTAATACATTCTCATGCCATACACATTAAAGCATGTTTTTCTCAAGTCAATAAGATACAAGGGCAAGGATACATTGGATTTCGTCATTTTGAGAGTCATATTACATAAAGATTTGTGTTCATTAAATTTGGTAAATCTTTGTAATGTATTAATATCATAATATTTTCTGAATGCGTTGAGCAGTTGGTCTATAGCTAGTCCAATTCACGTGTAAGATGCCAGCTTTACAAAATAGTAAGGCTAACAATCTCCCTCCAAGATGGTATCACACGTGAATTGGTTACAATGTTTCCTACAAGCAAAAATAAAGTAAAATGATAAGAATGAAGTCCAGCATTCCTTGAGATTGTCTTCAATGACCTTGATCTTCTTGAATACTCCAGCTTTATTTCTTTAGCTCGTAGTCTCTAGTTGAGTTTTTACTCTCTCCCAACTAGTAGGCTCTTTTTTTTCATCTGCTCCCTCCCAAACAGACACCCTTGAGACTGATTAAGAATTAATGTAGAAATCTTCTTAAGGACCTCCTTTCTCATTTAGGATACATTGTTAGAGGGATGGTATCATCAACATCATCTCACTTAGGAAGCGTTCCAGTCTCGAAGTACACACTTTATCCCTTTTTTGAAGTCCTCGGAAAGACATGGTATGACTTGCTATCATCATACTCATGTGTACATCTTATACCGAAGTACACACTTTATCCCTTTTCCGAAGTCGAAAACGTAGCACCATAATTAATTAAGACCCGGAAATGCACTTTTCTCCCTCTCGGAAAGACATGGTAAGACTTACTACACCAAAGTCAACTAAGTCCCGAGTGTAAGCAATTTATCCTACTATGTAGTCAAAACAGTAACATCAAAATGGTAACATAAAAACAACTACGTACTGGATGTATACATTTCTCCCTCCAGGATGATGACTAACAGAGGAATCATCCTACTCATGTGTACATTGAATAGCAACTGGAACAACTTACTTAGCTACATAGCCCATGATTGCATAAGCAATACTCTATGAGAAGATGTCGGTACTCTCTTTACAAATCTCTCTTGATCAACTCGGTATAATTCCCCTTATGTATTATGTAGGCTAATACTGATGACCACTGATGGAGACAACCCAATGAAATGAACCCGAGAATGAAGCATAATCCCTAACTTGTGACTTAATCTTGTATTATCCGTGTGACGAAGAACGGTGCAGAGGCAAATCTCTAAGTACCATAAACCCGCTCCAAAGTATACATAAAATACAACAACTCTTGAAACCTCCTTAACTGCGTGAGACACTGAGTACTACAATGTAACTCCTTAAAGTGATAACTACTTTGTGGGTATAGGAAGAAAGAATCACAAAAGTAACTAGATATCCAAGTCTTCATCAGAAACATAAGTCATCTTCGTTGTGGAGAAAGAAAGAATCGAAGACGAAATAAGTACACTCCCCGTGAAATACTACTTCAATCCCAAATAAGTAACATCGGACAAGAACCCCATAGTCATTAAAAAATCCATTACTAGCCATTATGAATGAAGGTGAATTTTGATAAGGATCGTTTTTAGTGTAATATATTGTGTTTGTTGTGTTGTTGTTCGTGATTTTTGATGTGATTGTTATGGTAATTAACGGATATCGGGCTCAAAAAATATAACATAAGCACGGCCCGTCCAAGTAATAAAACCCGGTCATTTATACTTTACCTAACAAAAGAATGTTTTAAAACATGGCTCAATCTGATAACACGAGCCCAAAATAAATAAACCATAAACAGTGTGGCCCAATATCATAACACAGCCCAATTAACCATAAAACTCGGCCCATTTTATAAAAGGATACACCCTATGATTTGATTTAATGTAACCGACCCAACATCATCAAATCAATAAGCTCGGCCCAACCTTTGATCCTTTCACAACCCATCAACAAATCACTCGGATCATTTTTTCATTTTCTTATAATTGGCCCACATTTAATTATTAAATCCAGATCCAACAAGAATTCCAAGCCCATGAAATTGATAGTTATATAAGTAACCTATCCCTAATTTGTAGCCACATAACCCTAATCCTATTTTCATAAAAAAACTTTGCCCCCATCTTCCTCTTTGCTCCATACGTAGACAACAATAATAATCAGGAGTAGTTAAACTCTTCCCAGCATCATTCTAAGAAGACACGCATTCACTTCCAAATCTTTATCCAATCAACACAAATCTTATACTTCTTAACTTTTATCCACAGCACAAAAAAACCATGACCCCCCTTTTTATGATATGAATCGAGAGATAATAATCATGTTCATCATTCTTTTACAAAGGCACGAAAGAGAGTGGTCTTCAAGATCTCTAAATTGAGGTCTCGGGTTGGTCTTTTATTTTTATGTATCTAATTTTTCAATGAACGAAAGAAAGAATGAATTAAACATAATATTTTTGGTTCTTTCTTTATATTTCGGATAAAAGAAAGAAGTTTATGCTTCTTAGAGATCAATGATGACTATATGGTATAGATCGTTACAAGATCTATTGACATTAATATACCGAATCTGAGATCATGTTTGATTTTTAAGTCTTGTTTGCGTTTGAGTCTAAGTGTTGTTTGATTGAGATGGAGTTGTTGTTGATGAGATGTGACGAAGGGAATATAGGTTTAGTTATTGGATTTATTGGATTTGTTGGATTGTGGTGAAGATTGAGGCTGTTGTAATTAGTTGTAATTGTTGAGGTTGTTAATTGTAGTTAAAAGTTGGCTGTATTGATGTTGTTGTTGTGGTATGGTCACGAGTCTGTCTCTTCTTCTTCTAAATTTTTGTTAACTTTTTCGACCTTGACTCGACACAACAGACTCAGTGAGTTGACCTGGGTCAACTCGGTAAATACTGAGTTGAGTCGGTTTGGGTTGTGTTTACTAAACCGCTATGGTGGTGGTTTAACCAAACCGCTACCACAAAACCGCCACCACCAAACCACCACCACCAAACTTCCATCACAAAACTGCCACCACCAAGCCGCCATTGACTTTTCAAATGGGCAGCGGTTTGTTTAGAAAAGCCATGAAAAGGGTAAACCGCTGCTTAACCTGTTTACCAAACCACTACCACCAAACCACTATGGCCAAACCGCTGGCATAGTGGTGGTGGTTTAAATCAAACCGCTACATGTACTTTCGTACTTTTTCTTGAAATTCCGGATCTAAGTTTTTCTTGACTTCTTTTTGCCTTATTCAACCCAGAACAAAATCAAGAAGCTGTTAACAAGTAATAAGCTCGGAAAAATTTATCAGCAGTGGAATAAGGTGGACCAGATTAGCTTTTTGAGAAGTTGAGGAAAAAGTCCCAAAAAAAACGTATCGTTAAGCTCAGAATAAGCCAAACTAGAACAGACTGTTGATAGGCTGATAAATAAACCATAAGACAGGTTATTAATAAGTGTCAAACTCTCTTTTTGATATACCATAAACATGATGAGCACAAAATTTTTTGACCCTTTTCTAACATAGAAAATCAAACCGTGACTTTTTGATAAATAAGCTGATACGAGCTGTAATAAGCCAAAATCATTAAACAACAATCAACAAAAAAAGACCAAACCGTGGCTTTTTCGCAAAATAAGTCCATGAAAATAAGCAGAAATAAGCTATAAATAAGCTAAAAAACATAAAACAACATACACAAAACAAAACACCCCCGGTTAGCTCGTGATACCACTTGTTACACGGATCAAAACACCTTTTCGGGGGGTCGAGGATGATCAAAGAACAATAAGTATGCGATGGTGTTCTAGTGAGAGAAAGTAGAGAGAGGGTGAAAGAGAAACTTGTGTTTATTAGATTGGAATGAGAAAACAAGAAAATAAACTTCCACTAACCCCTCATGGAGAGACATGGGGGGTATTTATAGCTTATACTGAAGCTAACTATACCACATTTACAATTATAGTCCCTGCGTTTAGCAGTTCGTCTATAGTTGGTCCAATTCACCTATAAGACGCCAGCTTTACTAAAAAGTAAGGCTAACATAAATCATTATACGCCCGACAAAAATAGAGAATCCAAACACTTATGTGAGGTGCTAGTATATAAATTTCATGCTTTTAATTACGAGGTCTAATTGGTTATGCCATGAGTTATCTTTATTGAGTAAGTTAAATGCCCCTGATATTGCTATTGACTAGGTAGAAAAGCTCATTTGCTTGAGGACAAGCAAATCCCAAGTGTAGAACCACTTAGCATAATTTCCATTATGTACCTGAGCAGCAGCAACTTCTAAGAATCCATGAAGTCTTTTAAGACCCAACAATAATGTATTTTTTTTTGGTTCAATCATAGTTAAAGAAAAAGCAGAATGAAATAGTTCAAGTAATATTTCTGTAAGAAAAGTAGCGTTACAACATTTTAAAGTATTATTTTTTGAAATCCAAGTAGTGATTTAATAAATCGAGTAATGTTCAGTAAATCCATAGAGTTTATAATAAAGAGTAAAAGCAATTTAGAACACAAGTATAGTTCAATAGGGGACATTGCAACTAATACAATGTATTAATTCATCTTTATCGCATTGAGCTCATGACACCGAACCTTGACGTTAACACATATCTTGTATGTAAATAAAGTTGCCCCTGAACTAGGTATTATTGCCTCATACCTACGATTCTCAATACAAATTGTCCGTTGACTGGGTGCTCTCATTCGGATCATACCTCCGGACAGGGCTGTCAAACCCAATAGATCTATTTATTTGTACTAGCACTCACCCATCATAGGCAATTAAACGTTCATGAAATTAGGGACTTTGGCAATAGCGACTCGTGCAGATAATTTCATAATCGGGTCAGGCATACCCTTCAAGCACTTGTGTTCCATTAGTAAAACAAATAATGTGTTCAAAACTCACGGTTTTGTAAATAGATAATCAATGATCTCAAATCATGTAGTAAGCAAATCAAGCTTTAATAAAGATAGTCAAGTAACGCTTAAGTAGTGGAAATCAATAAGTTTTCTTAGTAAAACGAGCATGTATTCTCACCCCGAAAACAATTTATGAAAACTATTAAAAGAGAAAAGGTGGGGCTATGAACTCACCGTATTAGCAAGGAGATCAGAAGTAGATGAATCTTTGGATGAGAGAAAAGTATGCCTAAGCACCACATAAAAAGGTGTGACGCGTCTTAGTATAATAAAACAAGTCAATACGTAAAAATAAACACATGATCATGAGATATGACTTCAAGATATGCACAACATTGCATTATGACTTACCAAAAGTATTTTTATCCCTTAATTGGTGTACAACCTGAGTTTATATCTAATTAAACACCTACTAAGTTTTGATTATTAACTCTTGTTTTAATAATGTGTTTCTATACTTTTTATCTTTCAAGAAAAGGCATAAAAATCCAGATTCTGGATTTAACCCGAATTAATGGATCCATATCTTCTAATCCGTAAAGGCTATGAATACGAGGATTTCGCCTTTGGAAAGACCTTTGAGTCTAGTTTTCAGAATGTTAGGCCTCATCATCTATTTAGTTACCAATCAATGGGAATTAACAGTTTAGTACCAGACTATCCAACCAGAAAGTTTTCTGAATTTTAACTACTTACGGAAACGGCTATAAATCCTAAACCGTGCTAGATATTGAAGTGAATCTACTTGGAGATGTTAGCCTAAGATGTAGACTACTGAACCATGTTTTTAAACCCAACACTTTAGTGAAAAATCTGGTGTTTAACCTATTTTCCAAACGGCATTCCAGAATCGACTAGTTTCCGTAAAACGGCCATATCTCACTCATCCGAAGGAGATATCGCCCTATCCAATTCGACACATGTACCTTGAACTTATTTATACAACCCAATCAAATAATCCAGACCTTATCAGGCCAAAAGTTTGCTGTAATTAACCATTTTATACTGCTGTTCTGCAACAGTCCCAAGTTTTCCTACCAAACACCAATTTTGGCGTATTTCCCAAACCGTTTATCCATAAGGGCTAAAACCACCGCTCACGTTTAAGTTAAATGTTTACCTATCACCTACAGTTATGCATATTCATATGTTTTAGTACAAAATTTTGGACTTTTCACCCAAAGAAGTCTGAGACTCGGTTTTCGACTAGTTTTAGTAATTTGGTCATAACTTCCTCATCCGGAGGAGTTGATAAACCATCCAATTAGCCACATGAACCTTAGAACTATATCTATCTAACCATGTAATTTAATCATAGGCTCCAGGCCAAAAATAATTAGAAATATCCACGTTCTGCTATTGATTTGAAAACAGTCCCTAAAACTACCTAGAAGCCCCATCAAAACTCATTGAAATCACCAATTATCCAAATGGAATGCCAAAACATATCTTATGAACATGTTTCATAATCATCAAACCTCATGAACATGATCAAATCAAAATCAAACCATGCATGTTCATAAAACTCAAAATCAAGCACTAATCAAAAATTAAATTAACACAAAAAGGGTTTTGAAAGTTACTTACTAACACAATAGAAATTAACAAAGAGATTGCAATCTTTCTCTTCCTTTCTTTTCTTACTTAGCTGAGACCCACAATGATCTAAGAAAACCCAAAAATCTTGATTTTGTTTCACCAAACTTGTTAAAAACACTTGTAATCAACTCCTTGTTACTCCAATTACCCTTAATTGAATCAAAAACCCTAAAAGTCAAAAATCAAGAAGAATCAAGAATTTGTGAATCTTGATGCATGGTGGTTAATATTGTCAGAGAATGATTAGGGATTGTTTATAAGTGTTTTAGGGTTAGTAGGAATTGATTTGGGATTTTTAGATGATGGATTTTGGTGGATTTGGAGTTGGCTGCGACGAACAATAAGAGGGGGAGGAAAATAATTTTTGGTTCACAAAAAAAATGGTTTATCTATGTGTTTTTATGGGAGGTATTTGAGTTATAGAAGGGATTATATATGATATTAAATAACTAGATTTTTTCGTAAAAGAAAAAAAAATAAAAGGGGGTCGTGTGTTTAAGCTTATGACCGGCCCTCTCATATGGGTGGGCTTGGTTGGGTATTTTCTCCATGCTAAAATTTGTATTACTTTGTTTCAGAGCCAATTACCTATTTAAAACTCGTTATTTGTTAAAAAAAACATGATTTTAACTCGGTTTCCACCAAACATAAATAAAAATCAAAAAATTACAAAATAAAGAATAAATAAACTCCAAGGCTTAAGATAGGCAATTATTGATTTCTCGATCGATAACGGTTAAATTCCAAATATAGGATTTGCGAATAATTTAAACGAAGATTTTAATAAAAACTGACTAAAATAATAAAAATAAATTATTTAAAATTTAGAGAATAAATATCAGTTCAGAATAAGTAATGACCTTAAATACGGGGTTTTACATCCTCCCCTCCTTAGGGGAGCGCCGTCCCGGTGCTCAATTCGCCTTATTCGTCTACGGTTTACTTATGAAGAGATGAGGAAATGCTCAGGTCCTCGTCGAGGTTTCCAACGAAAATTAGATGAACAAAAGTCAAAGCATGAAATATATGCAACGAACATGAGCAAACATATTGAATGTCATGAGAGTTCTTAGAAGGAATGATTAAATACATGACACGAAGAAAAATCCATTGGAAACGAATAATTTGACAAGTCGTCAATTCTTGGAAACGATTAGTGGTTCATTACGATTAGCTTATCAAGTTCGCGAAGGTCGATATACATTCGAAAAAAATCCATATAACAAATTATGAGTCAAAAGAAGTTCATAGCCCAAAGAATGATTCGTACGGACGAACGCACGCTATGTCGAATACACATAAGTCCACTCATTCACAATTCATCACTTACATAAAGAGGCGTCCCAATCCATGTAAGTGATGAATTATGAACTTATGGTTCGGCGGCTTATAATTTCCTTATTCAAATGAATAAGCGTCATAATTCATTTCAATAAGATGATTATAAATCATCCTAATTAAGTATGGCCGACACAAAACACAATATCACAACAAGATCAAATGCTACATTAAGTAAGGGATGTCTCCTTGACGGAATGATGACGTTAGTCATTCACGTTCTAAAGGTGAGTGCCAAAAGACGGCACGATCCGAGGAGACAAGATAAATTAGTACTCCTATCGATTAGAAGACTTGAAAATGATGGATTACGAAGCAATATATACGATTCAAAAGCATAAGAAGGGTGTTCGTACTCGGAGTCGAATGATAAGTCAACCAACGGAATTGACAAAGTACACCGAATGTCAATATCGTCAAACGGAAATAAAGTAGCGTAAATGCTTCAGAGATCACCGCATCGCTCATAAAATATTGAAGTAAAAGAACTTATTAAGACGTACCATAGTGCTATACACATATGTAGTAATTAATATCACATAACAATTCTGCCCTCGTTCGACTTAATGGACCTTTATCTCAAAATCCGTAATAGGTATAAATGAACGGTTTTCGTCTCAATCAAGAATAATGAACCTATTTTACCGATGTTATCAACCAAACACTCCAATATATCAAGAACCTTGGTGGAATGACCAATTTGCCCTCATGTGCCAAATCTGATTATTTAAAACGTTTTTCCGTTCCACCGTTTTTAGCATAATTCCCATTTTATAACTCCGTTTGACCCGAAATGAAAGCCCATGTCTAAGTTTATCTAATTCCTACAGGTTTGATCTAGAAAATGGGGCACTTAGTGTGAAAACATCTGGATATAAACTCATTTGAAAATCTGAGTACAATTTATAGTTAGTTTCGCCATTTTGGTCGTAACTCATTCATCCGGAATGATTAAGGCTCTATTCAAGGAACCACATGATCCTCATATGTTGTACCCTTCACCCATGAATAAACCCAGTAGTCTTTAGTTTAAAAAAATTATTCGTTACAAGCCAAACATTCTGTCTAGTAATTTGTGGCTACATCCTAAGTTTGTTTCCACGGTTTTGGTCGTATTTCAACCATCCGGTAGAGTTGGCGTTCCATCCAACTCGCCACTAGGACCTGAGATATTAACCTATTCATTCATGTAAATAACCAGTAGTTTAAGCCCATTTTTTCCCCATTAAAACACCAACTATCTGTTGGTCACCCATTTGGCGCAACTAACTCATCCGGAGTAGTTACGGCTCCATCCAAAGCCCCACATAAACCTTGTATGTTGACTTACCCAAAAAAGTACTATGGTTGTAGATCTCAAGCTAAAGATTTATTTTACGTCATACTAACTTTACTTAAAAGTTCCAAAAATAGACGAAAGTAACCGTAAATAGACAACACTTATATGAATTACCACTCTTATATATATATATAATACATAAGATATATAATATATATATATATATATTATATATATATGTGTTGTGTGGGTGTGTTGGTGTGTGTAATAATGGCGTTGTCCTGAAAATAAGGTATATGAATTGTGAGAAGAAAGTAGCTCATATATATATGAGTATCCTTATATAATACTAGTATTGACGTTCGAGGGAGAAAATAAGAAAGCAAGAAGTACACGATAGTCGGAATGGCCAATATATAACCGACCGATATAAGGAAAATAGTATGACGTCATAAGATAGACGTAGGAGGTGAAATCATAACCAAGCATTATATACTAATTATATTATGTAAATAGCAATAGGGATGCAAAAGAGAGCGTATAAGTTACCTGGGAGCAAGCGCACACGGATATCGGACAATGGTAAAAGACTCTTAAATTTTTTCAAAAAACGGTTATAGTTTAGGTTTTGAAAACGACCTAGTTCTCTATAACCAGTGGCTCTGATACCACTCTGTAACACCCCTAAAATCACAACAACGTAGCAGAATACCACTTGGGGTGCTACTTCATAGTTCATACATACAAGTTACAGAAAACAACCTCAAAAAAGATGTTTAATAAAATGTCACATTCGATTTAAATAAATTAGAGTAAATTCAGGTCCCAATAATTTCTTTTTAATAAAAGTTACAAGAGTTCAAACATGTCTCATTTGAGTATTTAAAGAAAAATGGTTGTCGAATGTGAAGAAGACCAAGTCTTTAAAGTTTTGATATCCACGCGACTCGAAAGCTCCCAATGCTCAATTAACAAGATAATAACCTAAGAAAGTACATGCAAAAACGTCAACAATAATGTAGTGAATTCCTAGTTAAAGTAAAGCATATTAAAATAGTTCAAGTAATAATTCTGTAAGAAAAGCAGCGTTACAACATTTCAAAGTATTATTTCCGAAATCCAAGTAGTGGTTTAATAAATCGAGTAATGTTTAGTAAATCCATAGAGTTTATAATGAAGAGTAAAAGCAATTTAAAACACAAGTATAGTTCAATAGGGGACATTGCAACGAATACAATGTATCAATTCATCTTTATCGCATTGAGCTCATGACACCGAACCTTGACATTAACACATATCTTGTATGTAAATAAAGGTGCCCCGAGAACAATGTATTATTGCCTCATACTATGGTTTCTCAGAATACAAATTATCCATATGACTGGGTACTACTCCTCATCTGATTCATACCCCTGGCAGGGCCGTCAAACCCAAAGATCTATTTATTTGTACTAACGCTCACCCATTATAGGCAATTAACGATTCATGAAATTAAGGACTTTGGAAATAGCGACTTGTGCAGATAATTTCATAATCGGGTCAGGCATACCCTTCAAGCACTTGTGTTCCATTAGTAAAACAATTAATGTATTCAAAACTCACGGTTTTGTAAATAGAAAATCAATGATCTCGAAATCATGTAGTAAGCAAATCAAGCTTTAATAAAGATAGTCAAGTAACGCTTAAGTAGTGGAAATCAATAAGTTTTCTTAATAAAATGAGCATGTATTCTCACCCCAAAAACAATTTATGAAAACTATTAAAAGGGAAAAGTTGGGGTTATGAACTCACCGTATTAGCAAGGAGATCAAAAGTAGATGAATCTTTGGATGAGAGAAAAGTACGCCTAAGAACCACCTAAAAAGGCATGACGCAGTCTTAACTGCTTCATTGGTGCTGCCAATGATATTGGAAGACACAAAAGCTACATTATGTGTGTTTTGGCTTGTGCTAGATGACCCTATGACTTCATCTTCATAAATCTTTAGATTGTTGTACAAGTCGTCTATGCTTAGAGTTTCTAAATTTGGTTTGTTCCTCTAAATCAGGGTATGAGTCTTCCACTCAGATGGCAGACTTCTTAATAACTTCAGATTCAAATCTTCTTGAGAAATAGTTTCTCCATGGATCTCTAGCTGACTGATAAGCTTTTGTAGCCTATCATAAATCTGATCAAGTCCTTCTGAGTTATTTCCATTGAAACTCTCAAATTGCTATTTAAGAAGTGTATTCTATACTTTCTTTGACTCCTTATTATCTCTAAACCTCTTCTCTATAGCTTCCATCAAAGACTTTGCACTTTTGTAAGAGTCAAACTTTAGTTTATATTCATTTGGAAGAGCCATCAACAGAATACCTCTTGCCTTTAACTCATTCTTCGTTGCTAGTTTCTGATCTGCAGTAGTAGGAGGTACTGCTATCTCAACATCATCAATAGTTCTTGTTAGAAAAGGTGAGTCACCATTTAAGATTACTTCCCAAAGAGCATAATCAATCATTAAGAAGTACTGTTCGATCCTCATCTTCCAAAGCTCAAATTCGCCTGGATTGAGCACTGGAAGTTTTGCAACAGCAACCATTGGTGCAGATACTGACTCCATGTCTTCACAAACAAATAGATCTGGTATATGTAGATTGTTTCTTCTTATTCAAAGTTTCTCAACAAGCTCTGATAACCATTTGTTGATTCAACTTGAATAGATCTTGCTTAGCTTTAAAGAGGCTATTGTAAGAATAAATCCAAGACAACTATGATAGAAACTTTGATTGAATATATCAAAGACTATGCGGAATCTAGTCTATGATACTAACAAGAATAAGTAATAAAATAGTAACAAATAAGATTGTATCATACCAAACTTAAAGCCTCAATATATTAATACGAACACTCTTGATAGTGTTAGGGTTATACAAAACCTTGAAGCTATAAATGACTGTATAGAATGAGATATCAAACTACATACCTTAGGGTCTCCATTTATACACCAAGGAACCCTAATGGGCTTATAATACGTTTCTTTTCTATCATATATTTTCCTAAAATATCTCATTCTTATCACATAAGAAGTACTAACATATACACTAACAGTACTAACTTATAACTAGCAGTAGTAATATTCTCTAACAGTAGTAACTAATACTAGCAGTAGTAACTTTACAACTAGCAGTAGTAATGACTTAGAATATTTTCTCTAAACTTCACCAGCAGTAGAAACATAACCAGCAATAGTATCTTCATAACTAACAACAGTAACTTCAACAGCACTAAGATGTCTTTTAATCCCAACAACTTTAAACTCTATGGATTGGAATAAACTTTAGAATAACTATTTACCCAGGGAATCTATCATATACAAACGGTCATCGCAGGCAGTTGTAGGTCGATTACTCTTTTGGGCTGGTCATGAAAGGTTTGTTCATGATGATGGTGTCACCTACTTGTTTCATTTGATTTGATTTCCCATGCGTTTCAAGTCCATGACATAGATTTCATTTTTAGAGACGGCCTAACACTCTCAATGTGTATTTCAAGTCTTGGAAACTCTGTAATAGTAACTAGAAATACCATTGAAACTGATTACTATCTGTTTTGTGGTTGGTCTTTATTGGTTGATGTTGAATCTGTAACATCGTTTACCAAACTTTTCGCCATTCCCACCTTTAATTATGTTAAGTTACTTGGTTTTACTAATGATGAAATACCATTACCAATAGTTGAAGTACCAGGGGCCCACTAACGTGCTAATTATGTACAAGTGTACAATCGATTTACACAATTACTTTAGAACCTCAGTATCGAAGGAGTTGCTGGTTCTTTCTACATTGGTTCATACAACGAATCACTAATTATTCTACCTTACCCAGATCGTAAACTATATTATATGTTCTTAGCATAGTGTTTGTATCCCGGTAAGTTTATGTAGAATTTGTTTTTCATTCTACAATGTATCATTTTCAGCTAATATGAACCTTGTTACTTTGTTTTGTCATACCTTTTTTATTATGAACCTTATTATAAATGCACCAATGTTTGATTGAGCAGGCTAATGTTGATGGATCCTGGAGGAAATAAATGTTGTCTTTATGAATGTGGTGGATGATATCAGTATTTGTTTGTTTAAATTTCATAATTATGTTGTCCTAGTTTAAAACATGTGGTATTTTATGGTAATTTATCTTGTAAAAACAAAGACATATTGTTTTGTATGCTAAAACACTTATGCTATGTTAGCATTTTGGAACTAAACAATCCCATATCATTTTTGTTCAATGGTGGAAGATTCACAATGTCCAAATTAACAGTATAAGTGACATTCTCTCACTTGCAATCCGTACAAGCATCTTGTCTAATCTCACTAACATGTTTGAGACTGTGGTTCTTTCCACCATGTGGATTTTTGATTGGTTTGATTGACTTTTAACCCTTGTAACGCTCTTTTCATTTTTGTAATTGTTTTTGCTTATATTCTTGCTATGCTCCTTTAATATAATTTTTTCTGTTCCAAAAAAATATGCTACATTTAGACATAATTGACAAAGAAATAAATGTTTTAATTTTACAATTAATATTTGTACTTATAGTAGTACAATTGGTTATTTAGTAGGTGTATATGTTTATGAGAAAAGTTAAAATTCCAAGGGGACTAGTAGTTGAGGAGATAGGGCGACTAGTAGGTGTGGGTATTTATGGCAAATGTTTGAATAAGATATTTTCAATGATCATTGAATAACATTACATGTAAAACATAACATAATGAGCTCTCCTTCATCCTCAAAATTCAAGGTATTTTTGTTTATGAAGAAATCAAATGTGGAGTATTACTACCAAAGAATATTACTCAGTCAAATTATGTGAGTTACGTATGAAAAAAGTTCAATGTTGAGGATAATAAACAAATTTTGTTATCTTACAACATTGGTTCAAACTCAATCAACATAATCGACGACGATGATGTAGATTATTTCTTGAAGGAAGTTTTAGAATCAGGTGATGTAGTTAAGAGTGTTTTCATAAAATTCTTTGAAAAAACCCTTGAGGTAACTCGTTCTTCATCTTCTAAACCCTTAGATATTGATCTTAATATCCCTTTGTTTGATGAACAAGTTACTCGTGAATGGAAAAAAAACACTAACGTATATGCCAACCACCCCACATGCATTTATTCTTGATCTTAAAACTAGATATTACCGTAACCATGGTGTTAAGTTAGCTGCACATAAGATATTTGATGATAAGGAAGCCTGTATGTAAAGAGTAGGAAAAAATTTAAAACAAAAAAAAAATGTTAATCATTGGCTAAGAATATAAGGTTGTTAAATCTTGCACGAAAAGGTATGCGGTAGAATGTGACCACCTAGAATGTTATCGGTACATATTCAATTGTAGGATTAAGAATGATATTGGGTTTAAAATTACTTACATTAATGACAATCATACATGTTCTAATACCCAATTCTATCCTAATCTCGTAACGCTACAGCAAAAATGTTGGGTCAATTGATACTTCTAAAATTCAGGAATGTTACTAGGGTATATAGACCAAAGGATATTATCAATGATCTGAATATAGACTTGAATATTAACGTTTCATACAAACGAGCTTGGAAAGGGAAACAGTTAGCATTTAAGTCAAATCAAGGCTTCCCTATCGCTTCATTTGCTCAGCTACCTTATAATTGTTATAACTTAAAGCTGGCTAATGATAATACGGTTACACACATTAACACTGATGATGAAGGACGTTTCAAGATGTTCTTCATAGGATTTGGTGCTACGGTAAGAATATACTATGTTTTATATTTGTTAATTGTTGTTTATCTAATATACCTTATGTTATGTATGTTTGCAAGTCTAGTACAAATATTCAGAATAAGTTAACATATACTTACAGCAACACAAACTGCCAAGTATAATGACCATAACATAATATTATAGAATATAAATGTTTAAGGTTCCTATCGTAACATTACCAAAACATGAACAAGCATACCATAAAGTATTCACATGCACATACATTATGCATCATACTAGTTTTTAACTACACATACACTGACATAAACATGAAAGTACTTAATTTTGTTCTTTAGACAATTAGATATTACCAAAAGCTTTTGTTGATTAATAAAGGATACCAGTGGATAAATAGACAACACCATCATTCAGACTCCACCTGCAATTTCATTGAAGATACAATCACAAGTTAATACCTAGGAAGGTACATTATGTTTAAATACAATAAAGTAACCAAGTAAGCCGACACACCTTCACACTTGTTCCTTGCATTTTCCTGCTTCGAACACCCTTTTTACTAACCATTTCTTCCTTCCCTCCAACATTATTAAAACTGTTAGGTTCGGTTCCTGATGTAACACCCCCAAAAATGCGTCAATAGCAAGAAATGTGTCCGGATCGTTACTTCATAATACAACATCCAGCTCAAATACAAAGAGAACGACCTCTAAAGTGTCGTTTGAAAAGTATCCGTGATGTTCTTGAAATTGAAATAACATGTTGTCCAATATTTGCATCACAATGAAAAGCTTAGAAAATAACCCAATGAAGATTTGATCATTTGTATGTAAAGTAGAAATCCATACTGAAATCTTGTCAAATTTGAACACCATAGCACATCAATTAGAAGCCAAGCATCTAATTCACTTGAGAAAAACATGCTTAAAAGTGTCAACAATAAAGTTGGCTGAGGTTCATGAGAGTTTTTGAAATGTAATAAATGTAATATGTTGGAATCCAAAGATTTATAAAGTAATATGACCATTTCAAACCTTATATAATCGCCAAAGAATGTAAAGAGTAAATGTAGAACCAAAGAGTTTAGTGATTTTTGCTTCGAGACGCAATATAATGAAAGTGTTCAAAATTAGGTAATGTTCCAATAAGTAGTATGGACATGATATCGTTGATTTTTTCACAAAATATATTGGTTCTACTATAAAAGCGACATTACCGACATAAATCAAATCTATTAATTTCACAAGCTCATGACATGAAGCTCGACATCTATGTATGCAATTAATGCAATAAAGGCCCGTGTAGATGTTCAAACCGTAACAACCAAATTAGTTCCGCATGTAGCATACGTGTTTCAGTACGGTCGAAACTAGTGAGAGCTACTCACCCGAACAGGGATGTCAATCCCAAATAGATCTATTTATACACTCGTGCTCCCTCAACCGGTCCTCCGGTCAAGAATTTAACAGTTCATGATAATGGGCAATGGTGGGTTATTTTACTTAGGCACATGTAAACAGGAGATGATAACTGAAAACACTTGTGTCTAATAAAAATTAACCATTGTATTCGTAAATAGCTTTGAGTACTTAAATCTATAAGTAGAAAAGAGTGTGATATAAATCAAGTAATTGAGTTTGTAATGAGTATGTAAACACTTTCGTAAACGTGTAATTCAAATGGGTATGTAACAAAGTTATGAAACCAAGTTTGTAATCAAACCATGTATTTTGTTTTGTAATGCATTGCAATCAAGTATGTAAACCAAGTGTTTTAGAATAGTAGGTAAAAAGAAATTGTAAATGAGTATGTAGAACAAGTTGTATTGAGCATAGTATTCTCCCCCAGATCTGGTAAAGTAAATGAAAGATAAATTGAAATAGGGGCAAATAAACTCACCATAAGTTGCATGATTGATTATCTAAAATAAATAAGTGAATCGACCTCAGCAATCCGAATCAACCTAATTTATTAGAGGTCTCATAAGTATAATGTATTAATATAAATAAAACATCACATTTTATATAGTTACGCACCACCAACCAATAGTTTTTTATTAAATCTTTTAAAAGTAAATTAATATTAACTCGAGCTTTTTTACTAAAAGTATGAGTGTATTGGTATCCGTAAAGAAAATATTACTGTTTTCGTTACTAATGACCATTTGTAAAACATCAAAACCTAACTAACTAGTACATTTGTTACTACCCGTACTACTATAACATTACAGTAGTAATCATTATTGCCTACCAGTACAAATGAAAATATTACTCTATACCAGAGAAACTACTAAGCTACAGTATAATTGACAGATATTAACTACCAGGAGTAACTAACTAATGCCTACCAGTAGTAATGACGATATTACTCTACCAGGAGTAACTACTATGCTACCAGTAGTAATTGCAATATTACTCTACCAGGATTAACTACTATTACTGTAACACCCCCAAAATGGGTCGCAGCGGAATAAGGATCCGGGCATGTATACTTCAAGATCAACAACACAAAAAAAAATATATAAGAAACACACAAAAGTCGTTTAGATTGATACATTTGGATTTAAATAAAAAGTCATAATTACAAAAGCATATAGCTTTACTTGTTCTTTAATTAACATTTACACAAAAGACTACATAGATTTCCCCCCAAAACATGATGCACCTATGTCCTTTAACATTGCAATCCAAAACCATAATCTAATGCATCCTTGGCATCTCGTGCCTAATGACCGCCGGAAAAACATTGCTTAAAACGTCAACAAATTGTTGGTGAAATCATAGTTTTCCCTGTATTTAAAATTATGCATGACGCAAGATTATTTCCCATGAAGTTACAACATATGCCAACATCACAAAACCCAGTATATGGTATTGCACTAAGCTCAAGACATCCAGAAGCTCAACTTATAATTTCTAATTTAAGCAGTTATTTGCCCGTACAGAATGTTGTAACCCGCAATCATCCAAGTCACGACATGGTCAACGTCAGTTCCCAGTGAAGTATCTAATCACCCAAACTGGAGGATAATCCCAAAAAAATTTTAAAGATCCATTTATAAAATCATTCGCGCTCACATAATGTAATTCACACCTACATCTATGCAATTAACAGTTCTTGAATAATGGGCTCAGGAGGGTTTTTATTGCAACTTAGGCAAACACAGAATAATAATATATATCACTTTCACACTTGCGTCTAATTTATAAAAAAAACATGTTTCCACCCCAATAATATCAAATCAGTAAAAACTGTAAAAGTGGGGCTATGAACTCACCTTGTGTACAGGTAGTCCAAATAACCACAAATAAAATGTCACGCAAGACGATAAATGCAACCTATTTAAATCAAGGCCGTATAAGTACTGAGTACTTAATTTAATAACATTGAATATAATCTTATAGTTTTGTTTACAAACTAATCGTACTATCGTTCGGCGGACTATCATAATTAAAGAGGACATTACATGACGTCGAGGAGTTTGGACACATTAAATCGTAAATAATCCAACAACTCATCGATACGCCATCCGAAGAGCCCATTCTGAGAACTCCCTAGTAACTAGAGCCTTTGATAACCAATCAAATTTCTATATAGCATAATCACCGACTAATCGTTTTAGTAAAAAAATATTAAAAATTGAAAACATTTATAAATTTACTTTTCGTAAAAATGACCTAATTTGGTCTTTTAAAACCCTTGCTCGCGTTTCTTATGCGCAAACGTCTTCGTAGTAAGACGAGCGATCAAATTATATACATTTTCAATTTATTTAAATTCCTGAGATGAATAGTATAATTTACTGTCACAACAGCTCATTTGTCGTTTAAGGCTTTAATTAGCGTAAACCGTAATCGCAATAACTTATTCCGTTTAATCCCTATTTTAGTGATTCCCTTCGAGTACGTTTTTGTTATTAAAGAGGTATTATATTTTATAAAAATAAAATCCACTGAAGAATAGAGTGCTTTTTTACTGTTTCCTAGTTTATAAAATTTCTTTTATAACTTTAATTACCGTAAAATGCCGTAAATTACTCGTTATAGTTCCGTTTTTGAACGATTCTGCGTGTACCGATCTCGTAACAAAAGTTATATCATATTTTATGTGTTTAAACTCAAACCTACTGCCAATGAATAGTAACCTTTTATTAAAAATAGTTTTTTATAAAGTAATTTATAGTCTAAACTTTGTTTTTTATTTAAACTACTTTTTCGTTAAAGAACGGTTTTGTATTTCAAAGTTTGCTTATCATTAGTGGGATCGTGTCGACTTTGGCGAGACGTATTATTTTTATATTATATCAATACCTACTGTCCAAAATTCGAATTTGGACAGCCCCTAAGTATTTCATATATGTTTCTTTATAAAACCTTGTTTTATGTATTAATTAAGTTAGTAGTTTACTATAAAAACTCTTTTAACCATATTTTACATATGTGGTACTTATAATAAGGTTCAATATCATCCCTAGTCCTTATAATTTCATTGTAACAAGTTTAACCCTTTTACTTTCATTATTTTCACATGTGAAGTTTAAGAAACATTATAAAACCCTAATTTAACCTAAACATGTTTATACTTAAACCATAAGTTAGCATACTTTTATTTTCACTTTTCCATGATATATAGGACCACATGACATATGAATAAGTGTATAAATTGATAAACTCAAATAAAAACTCATTTTACATATTCAAAAGTCATTAGTGTGATAATGGCTAAAATTAACCTGTAACACATAAATCATAAGAAATAAAAGTCTAAAGGATTGTAAAAAACCTTAGTAATGATGTAAGAGATGAGATATAAGTTCTAAACCCGTGTTTAGATTCAAAATCAAGCTTTCAAGCTTATAACCCTAGATTAGGTTTCCAAAACCCTAATCTTTCCTTTTTCTTCTTATTACTTGCAAATGATGAACCAAAGCTTGCAAACACCTTAGAATACCTTAAGTATGTTGTGTATAGGGTTGTATATACTTAGAAAATCAAAGTGTGGATTTAGTTTGGCAAGGGTTTTGTGCCGTGGGGTTTGGACTTATAAAAGAGAGAAAGAAATAATTTTGCATGTATAAAGAGTTTTGGTAAAGATCACTTATGCATGCATGGGTATTTATAGTATAAATATCTTCTTAACCAAACCATGGTTACTTTCTAACCCTAGTTTAGTTTAACAAGTCAAGTTGGTAAAAGGTGTAAGAGTTACCTTTATGAAATATCTAGATATTCTTTATAAGTGATGACTCTTGTTCTCATCCTTATAAATTCGGCATATATGTATGTATATGATGTAATTTTTAATTATTTTGAGTATTGGGTATAATCGTGGGTATTCGTTTAGGCGTAGTTAGGTTTTAGAACTTCCGGGTATGCCTAAACGTATTTTATTATGAAACGTAAGCATTTTACGTAGCCGATAAAAATAAGATGAACAAAGTCATTAATTATCCTCATAATAATCATATAACACTTGCTTGATGCAAACATTTAATCGTTTAATGCCCGTTTACATTGTATGATCATTTTCAGTTTACGCGATTTAACTTAACGTTTACGGTTTAAGAGCAAACGCGTAAAACCCTAAAAATAAATTATGAATTTCATAATGTCATACAATGACCTAAAATACGAGGTGTTATATGCATGCCTCAGCAGATGGTAATCGTAGAGTATGGTGTTAAATAGACATCCGTATAGTACGGGATTTGGTCTCAGAAAGCTAGATGATATGGTGTGGAGAGGTGGGTGGTATAAAAGCAGACTTATCAGTCTTATAAGCCTTTGTATTCTCAGTTTGAGGGGACATGATCATCTGTAGATACATCAAAAGGGTCGGCCGAAGCTAGGTACTCCTCCTCCTCCTCGTCCTCCTCATCCTTCTCAACATCATCATCATCGTTGTCATCATCGGATGACTTATTATCATAATTGTCTTATCTATTGGCAGGATGGTCAGCAGGATCCTCCTTAGGGTCCTCCTTATCCTCTTCCGGATTAGAGTCAGCAATGTAGCCGGGTGATAGGGCTGTAGGTGAGGCATTAGCAGATAGAGGCTGATCCTTCATTGGTCCCTCTAGCTCCTCCTCAGAAGCTCACTGGAATCTCTATGGCTTGGAATTAATATAAACAGACATGTAGGTAACCGTCGATAATGAAAACATAACTGCTTGCAACAAGCAAAACTTAACTTATATAAATATATTATATAAGGTTGGTATCGTAAATATGAGTATGCACTTATGGCATAAATGAATGACTTATAGCGTGATGTCCACGCGAATGATATAAAATAGATCTATTCGGGATTGACAACCCCCGTTCGGGTGACTAGCTATCACTGGGAACGAACGTTATAACATGTCGGATCACGTTGGGACTACAGGGCCCCCAACAAATACATACTTGAAACATTTTGGTGACATTAAATTGGTCATGCATTCTTTATAAATCTTTGGGATAAGATTGGTACTTTTGGTGACATAAAATGTGTCGTGCATTCTTTATAAATCTTTGGGATTTTTACATGGTACTGTGATGATACAGTGGACAAATACATTCAGTTGAAACTTACATTCATATTTAAACTAATCTATGAACTCACCAACTTTAATGTTGACACTTTTAAGCATGTTTTTCTCAGGTGAATTAGATGCTTGGATTATTTGATGTGCATTGGAGTCTTTACATTCAAGTTTTTCATGGTGATGCAATTATGGGACAACTATTATTTTGATTTCAGAAAAATCAACAAGATTGTTTTACAAACGACACATTTAGAGGTCGTTCTCTTGTATCTAGCGCTGTGTATTATGAAGTAGCACCTCATGTGGTATTCCGTTGCGTTGTCATATTTTTGGGGGTGTTACAGTAGTTGCTTCAAGAATGTGATAATTGTCTCTGGTGCTTCATCCTTAAATATGAGAAAATGAACCCATGCATATCTGGAATGATCATCAACAATTACATAAATATACTTCTTTCCATGAACACTTTCGACTCTTATCAGTCCACACAAATCCATGTGTAATAAATGAAGTTTCTGACATGTGCTTGGTACGAGTTTGGATTTATGTGTAGCACGTTTGCTTATTCCGAGTTCACATGATGGACAAGGTTGGTCTTTTGTGTATTTAAATTTTTGAAGACCGATGACAGGGTTATCTTTCGCAAGATGGTTAATGGTAGTGAAGTTGAGATGAGAAAGACGTCGAAGCCATAACCAATAATTTGTTGAGGTAGTCCTTGTCGAGAGACATATTGGTGATGAAGAGGTCATGTCGTAAATATTGATGGTGTAAAGATTTGTTCCACAAGAACCACTTAAGAGATTAACCCCTTCCATATTGTGAACGAAGCATGTATTTCTCCTAAATGCAACTTCTAAATCAGCATCACAGAATTTTCTGATGGAGAAAAAGTTGTGACCTAATCCTTCGACGTAGTATACCCGTGTTATGAGAATATTTCCCCACTAAAGATCTTCATAACCCTAAATTGCAGCAACATGATCATTCTTGAATCTAACAGTTCCTATAAACTTCTATATAAAATTAATGAGCAACTTCAGATTCTCGGTCATGTTCTTGGAACAACCCGTGTCTATGCACCATAAACAAATTTCGATAACATGCCAAAAAGAGAAGTAGGTTTTCGAAACCGAATTGAGTTTGGTTCCAGTGGGTTAGAAGTAATTTCCTTTGCACACATTGGTTTTGTACTATCAATTAATGCAAGACTAGTATCAAACATTTTGACTATTGGAAAGATTCTACCATTTGCACTTCACCAAAAGGGATTTATAAATATTTGGGGTCTAGGTGGTGACGCACTAGGTGTAGCTATTCTAACTTCCTTGGGGTATTTCTTGGTTTTCTTAGCCTTAGCTTTTGGTTTCGTTTGATTTGCAATATTTTAAACCTTAGCATGTTTTGCCTTAGCTTGAGAATTCATGTCATTAACATATTTAGAAAAGCATGCATCATGAACATTATCAAACAAAAATTTCTTGTACGTAGCACAAACTAATTCATTACAATCATTTAACTTAGCAAGTTTGATAGTTTTATTACATGAAACGTGTTTCTTATTTGCAAAAGATGTTAAATTCCTACAGTGTTCTTCTACTTTAACTTTATTCTTGAGGAAGCTACTCTTAGATACAAAGGATACCCTATCATTCTTTGTATTGTCTTTAGACTTTGGTCCTTTGCTCTTAGTAGTGCTTATTACTCCTTTAGAAGGTAACCCGCAAGAATTCACAGCTTTTCCTTTAATGACATATTTGTGACTAGATTTTGCCCTATCTTTTGATTTGATTTATGTTTGAGGCATATATTCTACTTCCTTGGAATTCTTATCTAGATTAGCTAGTGGTCTAGAGGTAAATGCTTCTTCTACTAAGTCTTAAAAGTCTAGTTGCATGTTTCCTAACCTGATCTAGATAATAATGATGAATCATCTCTCTTTTTCTAGAAGGACATATGGCAGCTTGTTCTTAGTCTATTCTAGAGTCAATTATGTACATTCCAGGAGCATTCACATTTAAGTTCTTAACATCTCTTTCAGTTTACTTAGGCAAAAACTAGGTAGTGACTAGTTTTGTCAAAAACATTTCAACATCAACTTCAGGTGCAAACCTTGATTTTAAAGGAGAAGAAGAAATCAAAGGTTTTGAAGAAGGAGGTTTTCCAAGATTGAAGGTTTTGCAACATTAGTGTTCACATTCTTTCCTTTCATTATGTTTTGCAATTCAGCATAAGCAAACATTTTGTCATTCAATTATTCTGTCAAGTCAGCATTTTCAATAGTCTTACGATTTAATTGAGCAATGAGAGAAGTGGTCTTTTATATATTTTGAGTGCATGTCCTTTTAATCAAATTGTGAAGATATTGGTAATGCCGTTTCAAAATCTCATTTTGCTTGTTTAAATCCTCATTCTTTTTAAGCAACATAGCCACACTATGTTCTAATTCAATGTTTATCATCTCAATTTCATCAACATCCTTTTTCACAGTGGCTACATCACTTAATTCTTTCAAAAATCTTTCACTTATCCCTGATGCCAAGGACCGGTTTGCGGTTGGATTTCAAGAGAAATAATGTGTTTTTTCAAGTTGTCGAAATTCTTTTGTAAAACAAAAAGTCTTTAAGAAAAATCTGCTTTGACATCAGTTGCTTGTTTTGAAATCTTAAAAATTTTCTTTTTCAAATGATTCGTCAGCTTCCTTCATAAGAGATTTATAGTCCCTTAATAATTCGACTGCTTTTTTCACAAACTCTTTTTCAAAATGAACAATTCTAGTGTCAATGCTATTCACGATAGAAACAACATCATTTTCTAAAGCATCTTTTACTTGAAGTTGAATAGGAGAGTTCCAATTTGTAGCAGTCAAAGTCATTTTTGATTTAAGGGTATATTTCAAAGTCACAAGTTATTTTTTTTAACAGTAGTGAGAAATCCTCTTGCAAGACTATTTTTAGGAGTATCACTTGAAGATTCTTCGTCCAAATTAATATCTTTTTGTGATTTAACTACTAAAACTGGTTTTGAAAGAGTTTTAGAAATTGTGGTCTTGTTAGAAAAGAGGGATTATTCTTTTGACTTAACCTTTTGTGGAATATAAACCCTTAAAAATCTTTTAGGCTTTGAATAAATGAAATATTATTTATTTCATGTTCAAGGTTATTTCAATTTTTGATTGACTCCTCATCAACAAGTCATAAAGTTTTCCCCAAAAAAAACAAACAAAAAAAAAAAACAAAAAAAAAATAAAAAAAAAAGAAAAAAAAACAAAAACAAAAAATAAAAAGAAAAAAATGAAAAGTGGGGGGGAAAAAATAAAAAAATAAAAAAAAAACGTAAAAACAAAAAAAAAAATGCAAAATAAAAAACAAAAAAAAAAACAAAAAAAAAAAATAAAAAAAAAAAGAGTAAATTGTGACAAAAAAAAAAAAAAAAAAAGAAAAAACAAAAAAAAAAGAACATATATATAGAGAGGTCGTGATCTTGGAAAGAAGATTAACATCATATAGCATATTTTGTTCGTTGAGCTTTTTCAAGTTCAGGGATTTGAGAAACAAGAGCCATTTTGTGTTCATTATGATAAAAAGAGTCTGGTTTTGGAGAAAGCATATGAATTGCTTGAACCAATTGTGCCATTTTAACAATGATGTTATTCAAATCTTTTATCTTATGTTCTAACTCAATGATTTGCTCAAGAAGTTCATCCTCACATTTTGAAAACTTTGCTTTTAACTCATCCAAACCTTTTAAGTTTGGAATAAGATGACTCTTGTTTTAAAAGTTGGTTTTTAAGATCATAAATTTTTGCATTAAAAGATTTAATCATTTTCTCGGAACTTCTTATCAGATCATTAAGCTTTTTAGTTAGACGATTTCTCTCGTATATAGTTTCAAGTTCATTATATTTTTCCTTGTTATTTTCAAAAAGCTTATTTTGTCCCTTGTACTGTGCAAGCTCAGTGGGTATTCAATGTAAGCATTGATTTCCTCATTTTTAACAACATGTTGCTCAACATCTCCTCCACTAAAGTCCATATCTAGAGTTTCATAAACAATATTGCTATCATTCTGTTGCTCCATATATGTACCTTGAGTAGATTCAGGTAGCTCAGGATGATGCTCTTCATGAGTAAACAAATTGTATATTGTTGTATACAGTGCTGCCATGGCTCCCTATTTGTTGACCATCCAAATTGGGCCTTGGGCAACCAGCATGAGCGGAAACACTTTGATCGAACGATTCACCATTCGTTTGAACTGGCATAGCAGCTGCAAACTTGGATCCATTGATTCCCAAAAACTATCTTTATCTTAATACTTGGATGGATACACTTCTTCCGACACAGAACGTATTTAACTACAATAAAAATTAGCTCAAGCTTTAGTATGATAAAAAAATCTTTTTATATATATTAGAACAATAACTCTTACTCTAATGAATCCATCAAAACCATTCTTTGCCAACAACAAATCTTTTTCAAGCAAACATATGGAGGATTAAAAGGTAAACACTTAAATCAATTAATAAGAGACACTTGGAAGTGATCCACGGCCCTTGCCAATATGACCCATGCTTACCCATTAGCATGGTTCACACGTTTTCTAGAAAATATATGGACAATAATATACAGGATAATAAAGTTGAAATAATATTAAAAGGAGCTTACCAGTGCATAGACCTGTTTAAATGTGTTGTATCCATGGAAATTCTAGCCGAAAAAAACTTAGTAGTTTCTACAACATGTGATGATACAGTTTATAAGTGTGTTGAATCTGTGAAAAGTGTGCACCTGCATGACTAGAAGAAGTCAACAACTACCTCAAGAAACCTACATGAATAAAAATGTGTTCCTCAACGATGCCCGTTTTTTAACTCTCTCTCTTGTTCACTTACGCTGCCATCACATGGTTTAGCACCATATAAATTTATCCAACTGATTAAACAATTCCGCTTTACTAATTCACAAAACGTGACATAAAGAATAAAATTCTGGAGTACCCGAAGGGGTACACCGGTTTTGAAAATAAACCAAAGCCATTTCAGGATCTTCTCACCTTTTCATAGAAACACCCTTTTGTAAGAAAACCTGCCATAATTAGAATGCCATAAAAACAGACATGCCACCTAATTCAGTGTTTATTTTATATTTAGAATATGCACGATATGTAAAATGGACGTACTAACATTGGTGTAAGAAGCATGAGAGAAATTGATATAAAGGTTTTCCAGTAAGCGGGCAAGGATAATTTTTGACACAAAGAAGCTCGAATAACAGCTTCCTCATGACACATACCCCCCATGCAAGCATCATAGAAAAAATTTGTATAGTTTTATTTCATTCTCCTTACACCAGCGTTTTGCATGAAAACTTGTCATATCAAGGACAACCTAAATAAAAAATGAAAAATAGCTTAGTGACTAGTGATAGGATATGCTTGCATTGGCTAAGATATTGTAGTGGCTACAAAAAGTGGTTCCAACCGGGTGACAAAGTCATCATAGCCAAGTAACTATTATCCAAATTAGATACACGAAGACAACGAATGAAGTATATATAAAAATGTATCGCTCTAAACTAACAGTTGATGGTCTAAAGTATTGGCAATAACATTAAGGTGAAACCATCAATAAATTAATTCAAACATTATCGCGACAAATGTGTAGAAAAATCATTTGTTGATTAAATATAAACTTAACCGATAGTTTAGAGTAAAATAATGGTTATATTAAATTCCAAAAGAAAATAAAATATTCCTACAAAAGCAATAAATAGCGTACCTCAACATACATGTTTAGTCAGAGAAACAAATCTTCCATGGTCAGTGTGAGGAAAGAGCAGAATGAGATCTGTTATCATAGTCGCAGGAAATTCCAATATGCAGACTTAACCCAAAACATAACAACACGGTTTATCTACCTTTTAGACAAAAAAAACATAACATCAGATCACAAAAACATAAACCTTATTTTTTTTCCTCATCACTCAACAATCCAAACATACTTCCAACATTCTTAACCCAATTCCTACAACCATTTCGTGTATCTTGTATGCCCAAGAAAAGAACAATGCCTCAGTAATTAGAGACAAAATGATTAAAATAGGACCCATCTGCGACAACTACTAACTTAGTAAGATGCCCTATCAAGGTCCGACTGGTTTTAATTACAACACATTCTAAATTTATTATGAGAAACCTCTTTTGAATTCAACTTACTTGAATTTTGCCTCTGAAAGTATGAAAATATGCATAGAGAATTACCTTAAACGAATGCTTGATGGTAGGAGGAAGGAATATGGCAGTATATGGATATGGATTTTGCACGAGTCTTGTTGTATCCCACATGGCTAATAATATATGCAAAATGGAAAATAAACACAGAGTTGGCCATGCAGCCAGACAAACCCTAGCTAGCACAATCATACCTAAAACATTGATATAACCTAATCCTAAACACGTAGGGTGTCTATAGAATACTTACTTGTTATTCAGAAGGCGTGTAAGTTTCTTTATCAGTCAAATGTGTAGGGTCTCCTTCTTCTTCTTGGGTTGACTAGTATAGGGTTTTCAGGAGTAACACCGAATATTGGGTTGTGTTAGGTATCCACTGGTACTGCATAGTTAGAACTAAGGCTTCGAACCTATGCAAGTTAAGTGAGTACGAAATCTAGGGTAACCATCGACTAGGGAGTCGATTTGAGGATCGACTTGGAGTTGAATTAAGTCGGTCGAGGGTAAAACCCTCATTGATCAATCAGATGTGGGGAAAGGATAGGAGGAGAGGGGTTTTTAGGGTTATTGTATGTGCTATGAGGATCCCTTAAAGTCCATTTAAAATATAGGGTACAAGGGAACAATTCTAGAATCCTAGTACTTATAGAACAAGTATTATAGTTTGACAATAAGTCAACCTAACACCCTCTTGGGGTTTCTTCGATCAAACTAACCCAAACAACCCAAAGGGTTGTTTATCTGGTCCTTTGTCATTTATTACCCTCTAATATTTATCCTTGATTAATATTAGACTTTGGGTAATTACCGTTTAACCCTTATATGAAATTAACGTTGTATTTTCATTTTCTCGTTACTCTCATTTTATTTCATAACTCGTTTCTCATTTCTGCTTGCACTGTTCTGTTTAGTGTGCATCGGTGTGACACTTCAACATTTCTGTGAAGGTCAGTGGTGAAAGATCGTTGTTTGCTTGCACATAATTATTTCACATTCCCACTTGTGTAAGACATCAACATGGAATATCTTTCTCTGTACCAAGCGGTCACAAGCAAGACATTGAAGTACCCAACTCATATAGGCCGATTCAATACCCAAATAGTGATTTTACTGACTCAATCAATATACCAGTTGAGTCTGGTATATGGCTATATCCCTTCGCACTTTGTTGATATTTTTAGAACGTACTAGGCATGGATATTTTAACCTCTTAATACTTTCTCGCTTTCTTGTTCCTTGTGAATGACTTGCTTTCCCATGGTGTCATTTTGACACATGTCGTACGACCATACTTAACCACAAATTATCTCAAAAAAGGGACTCGAAAAAATATCCTTCTCTCCTATCTAATTCAACTAGGAGCTACGAATTGCCCTCTTAGTCCATAAATCATCTTTCCCTGTCTCCCATTAAATTTGATGCTAGCACACAACATTACGCTTTTAGATAGTAACTGGAAACTAAGTCTAAACCCCGTGAAAAACAAAGTCAAATGACCTAATACCTCAGGTCATTGGGATAGTACACCACGATCATAGAACACCATTACCTTTGATCCATGTGGTTGTTTCTTAATTATGTCACTCTAAAACATTTGTACGACCACAAATGCATTGAAAAACCCAAATCCTTTCTCATAAGATTGTAACATCATCTCAGTATCCTACCATGACAATTAGCTAAGGACCCATTTAGAATGAACTGTATTTCATTCATGGATTCCAAAGTATGCTAAGTGGAATCTTATAGTATAACTTTACATCTGATTCTTGATGATTGATGTAGCTCATATCAGAAAGTGTCGGGAGTTAAGTTAATCACTACTTTTCTTTTGAACTTTCTGACGATTCTCTTCTGGGAACCATTAAGCCTCACAACCTAATTATTATTGTCTTAACTGCTATAAACCTAAGTGAGTTTTGGTGCTAGCGATTTAGTTTTACTAGATGATAGAGCTAGCTAAAATTGCGACCTACTCAACTTAGTGTTCAACGATGCACCTCATTTTACACATTTGCTCAGTAAAATAGAATCTCTTTTAAAAAATAAAAATAGTGACTCCTTGATACTGATTCTCCTAAGCCACTGAGAATTTCAGTACAAGCCTCTTGACCCACTATGTAGTTGTGCGTTGTGTAACATTTCTCATTTTCGTGTCATTGTACGACTCTATTAATGATCACTATTTATTTTAGTCCGATACGTATTTACTTTTAATATTTACCTTTAAGCTAAATCGCGTAGACTAAAAATAATCAATGAATGTAAACGGTCATTAAATAAATTAAAGTTTTCATCCACCAAGTAATATATAATTACTAGGGAGATAATTTGACTATTAGTATTTATTATTTTAGTTGGGTCACGTAAAAGGTCCTACGTTTCGCCGATAAAATACATTGGACACAGCCCTAAATACCAGGACTAACCAAGGAACTCAAACCAATACCATTTGAGAGCCTAAACACAAAATTTAATCAAATCTTGTGTTTATGTCACTTGAGTGCCGAATGTGGGCAAGTAAACCCACATGGGAATCGTCCTTGGTGATTTATTTGTTGCAAAAGTCTCTTAATTACCTTAACAAGTACATGTACATCCTTGTTCCAATTAAGACATGTCCTAATTGTCTCCACTAAGTTATCACACAATGGATATTAACCACCTTGCTTCTCTTTGCCCCCTAGACCACGATTACACGCATATATACATGCAAATCTATAAGATTTACTAGCTAAGTAAATCTTGTACATCTTGAGGCTCATTAAAACTTGTACTAAAGTGGTATTAGCATAAAACCATGAGTGTTTAACTAGGAAGTCTCAAAACTACCTCCTAGAGTACAAGCTTGGTTCGGTGGTTCCTATGAAACCAGAAGGTGAACTAGTTCCTTGGCTATAAATATAACTCTTACCACATCAACTTAAACCCTTCTTAAACTCATAAACACTTAAACATTCACTCTCTCTCTCTCTTGTGTTCGAGTCTCAAACCGCCAACAAACAATCACAAAAAGGGTTATACGCGCTACAACGGGTTAGTGATATACAAGTCCACTCCTAATCTCTCGAGCTCTAGGACCTTTGTGTTAAAGTCACAACCAAGACCCTTTAAACCGCTTCATATATCTTTTCCTTTGATCTTGTTAAACTAGCCGCGTAACATTAAAAGGGTTGGCATTGTCTAAATGTGGCGTATGATTTCATTTGTGTGGGCAAGGGCTCGTTAAAACGCATGAACAATGATGGGTTGAGGGACAAGCTAGTGACTTTAAAGTAATCATTAATCTAGGCACGAAAATATAAATAACTACACGTAAACTCTAGTTGTAAACAAATTAAGGTGGCTTAGAAATACGCATGCGACCCTAATGAACACTTGCATGTAGAACCCGACGTATACACAAGTTGAATACGCGGCATATTGTCACTAGGGCCTTTGAAATTGACGTAAAGAACAAAGGAAAACAAGGGAGTAACATTGGGCTTGCGAACCCTATGTACGAGTACACAACGCTTGGCTTATTAGCCCATACCCGAACCCCCCCCCCCAGAACAGCCCGACATAAAACCAAAGGTTCATCAATAAGCTCGTTCGAGCTTATTTAAGAACTAGGGGTGCTTAATGATTTACTTGAATCATAAAATAACCATAAGGAGCTAGTCGAGCCCTTAATGGACCCGCGAGCCCAACGCGAGCCCCATGCGAGCCCATAAGCCATAATAAGCCTAAACAGCTTATTCGTGTGCTTACACGGCTTAATGAGCTTAATATGGACTTAAGAACCTAAATGAACCCTTCGTATTTCTTTTAAAACCAAACGAACCCTTAACGGGCCTTCTAGCCCATGAACGAGCCTAATCAGGCGTTCATAATCTACACAAAAAGATGCTCGGACAGCTTATTGGTGAGTTTATACGGCTTTATAAGCTTGATAGACCTAAAGTATAGCTAATGGACCCATATAGGTTAGGCCCAAACCCCTAAAACCCTTAACGGGCCCATAATGAACCCAACGGGCCCAATTACTAGCCGAATGGCTTATTGAATAAGCCGCGAGGAAAAAGCAGTTAGAATAAGACCTAATAAGCTTATAAGTTATAAAAACGAGCTAGAAATACATGGGGGACCCTTGCGTAGCTTTCGGGTTTGAGATATGGGCTCACGAGCCCAATAAGCTCCAATAAGCTCTAATAAGCTCTCCCGAGCTTATTTCCAACCCAACGAACTTAAAGGAGCTTATCAAAACCTTTTGTACTTGTTAAAACCCTAATGGACCCTTAAAACACCAAACGGGCCCAATAAGGCCCGTTAAGCCAAAAATAAGCTCGAATAGCTTATTTTAAGCCGAAACAGCTTTGAGGCCTTTATTGGACTAAATAAAGCCAAAAACAACTAGTTTGTGGACTTAATGGAGTGAAAAAAAAAAATTAGCAATTTTTTTTAAGTCAAGGGACTAAACATGTAAACTTCGAAACCTAAGGGGTTGATTTGGTCATTTTCGAATTTAATAACCCTAGGGACCGTTCCTGTACATCCTGAAACATTAGGGACAAATTTAAAACCATAAGGACCTAAATTGTAAATTTCGAAAGTTAAAGACTATTATGGACATTCTGCAACTAGAAAGTTTGAAGGTGAAAGAGTGTTTATACTTTATAAACCTAAGGACTAAGGTGTTAACAACTAGAAACCTACGGGAGTTTGTGAAACAAAAATTGTATAAATAAAACACTTAACACGTCGTCAAACATTAAGATTATCGGTTACATTGAACGGGTTTAATAACCAGTTAATAAATAAGTATATTTATTAATAATGATTTCACGTTTCTCGAGAACCATCAGAATTATAAATACAATGATCTTGTGCGTCACCACACAAGTGATAACGGTATATATAAACTTAAAATGGGATTTAGTTTATACAATGAGTCGTTAGCTTAAATGTGTAAACTAAGACTTGACCGTACTTACTTAGGTACTTAACGGTGTGATCCACTGCTTACTTGGATACTTGTTATCATTCAGAGAACTACCGGCTAAGGTGAGTTCATAGCCCCATGCTTTACAATTATTTAAATGATTTACATCCTTGGGGTGAGAACATGCTTTGTTTTACAAACTGGACGCAAGTGTACATTTTATACCATGATTACATGTTTGCCTAAGTTACCATAACCCATTATGTCCATGATCATGAACTGTAATTGGCTAGAATGTGATTGGAATTACATTGTGTGGTGCGAATGTTTTATGGATAGATCGTATTAGGTATTGACAATCCCCGTTCGTGACTAGCTATCACTGGGAACCAACGATCATAAAACACCATTACCTTTGATCCATGTGGTTGCTTCTCAATTATGTCACTCTAAAACATTTATACGACGACAAATGCATGTGAAACCCAAACCTTCTCATAATAGTTGTAATCATCATCTCAGTATCCTACCATGACAATTAGCTAAGGACTCGTTTAGAATGAACTGCATTTCATTCATGGATTCCAAAGTATGCTAAGTAGAATCTTACAGTATAACTTTACCTCTGATTCTCGATGATTGATGTAGCTCATATCAGAAAGTGTTGGGAGTTAAGTTAATCACTACTTTTCTTTTAAACTTTCTGACGATTCTCTTCTAGGAACCATTAAGCCTCACAACCTAATTATTATTGTCTTAACTGCTATAAACCTAAATGAGTTTTGGTACTAGCGATTTAGTTTTACTAGATGATAGAGATAGCTAAAATCGCGACCTACTCAACTTAGTGTTCAACGATGCACTTCATTTTACACATTTGCTCAATAAAATAGAATCTCTTTTAAAAAATAAAAATAGTGACTCCTTGATACTGATTCTCCTAAGCCACTGAGAATTTCAGTACAAGCCTCTTGACCCACTATGTAGTTGCGCGTTGCCTGATTTGAGACTTCAGGCTTCAAATCCTTTAAGTCACTCATCTTTTCTTAATTTGTCCTACAAAAACTCAAGATCAACACATACTAACTGCAAAACTATCTTGCTCTTAAGGGCAATGCACATTTGTCCAGAGATCTTGATATCCTTCCCCTTAATATATTCAATAATAGGAATTCCTCGTAGATCACGCCAGATCTATAATTCTAGTCATGTTTTGTACTCTTTAGTTAAACAATCAAAATTAAATTCTCGTGTTCTCGCTTCTGTTTCTCAACTTTGGGTCGAACTAACCCTTTCCTGTATAGTTAAGGACATGTGGCTTGAACACATTAATTTGATCTATTATTTAACAGGTGTTAACTCTTGTTAAATGTTCCCCTTGTAAAGCACATGTTTTAGCTTTACTCGAACATTCCAAAGCAGCTGCGAGATATTACTCATGATCTACGAACTCATGGGCAATGAGCTTAACATACAGATCTAAATTACTATTTAGTATTATATTTTACTAAATCTCTTGATTTCTAGAAATACTATCACTTAATTATTCCTCTTTTATAAGAAATCTTACTAGTTTAAATATTTGAGATATTTAATGTATTACAACGGGGTTGTACGCCTTGATGTCTTCAAGACTAGAGACAGGCAGACTTAAGATCTCATGTACTTGTGAATCTAGTGAAATACTTATTCTTGTCTTGTTAACTTTGAACATCCATCATTGATGCATTGCGTCAAAGTTACCTTCCAAGTATTTCATTCACTTCACTAGTTTCTATTTGAAGAAACCCATAAGGTATGGCCATATCTTTGATTAAACCAAATTTATTATTGTCTTAGTTTATAGATACATTTGGGATTACTTCTACGTTTTTTTAGAAAACCTTTTATTGCATATTTGAAAATATTTAGAAATACCTATTATATTAAATTACATATGGAAATGTTTAAAACCTAAAACATTGAATGAGGAATTTTCAAAACAAGCCTTAAGGAGGGAAACAACTAGTTTTAAAAGTAAAGATAGAAATTTAAAATATTTTAAAATTCTAAATTCCAAATCGATGAAAGAGTTCAGCCGTCATCTTCTACAAACTTCCTCAGCACTCTTCATCAGCTACAACTATAACTTTTGCCCAGAGCTCCTCTTCACTTATCATCTATTGTATATTTCAACAAGTCGGATTCTTGTTACATAAGTAACGAAGTGAGAGAATTTTTTTTAGTTAAATACTAACCTGAGGTCTTAGCAGTATTCTCCTTGTCCTTTTTAGTTAAATACTAACCGCGTAAGCTGAATACGCATCTTTATCCGCTTGTTGTGCTCAAGTCATCTGGATGCGAACACAACTTTTGGATTATGAATTTCGTTTCAACAAAATTCCCATGAACTGTGACTCGAAGAGCGCCATTGCAATCTCATAATATCCAATACAACATTCACGTACAAAACACATCAACATCCGGTACCATTTTATCAAAGAACATGTTGAGAAAGGTACTGTTGAACTGTATTTTGTCGAGACGAAATAACAATTAGCTAATCTATATACAAAATCGCTTCCTAAGGAAATGTTTGAGTATCTAATTCACAGAATTGGTATGAGATGTATGACTCCAACCGAGTTGGAACATTTGGCAAAACTATCTTCTTGATTCTCAAAAGATCATACATTAAAAGCAGATAATTTTCAAAAATAAAAATACAAAATTTGAAAAATGAAAAAAAAAATCAAAAAGATTTTCGTTGAACTTTCAAAAAATATAAAAACAAAATAAAAAATGATAAAAGATAAAAATACAAAAATATGAGATATTTATAACAAACCACATGTCTCCTCTGAATCGTCAAATTCATGATCCGTATTTTCTCAAAATATTCTTTGAATGCATAAACGGGATCATGATCTAAGGAGGAGTTATTCATATGATAAAATGTTTCGTCATCGAAAAAACATGTGTTTGTAATTTTTTTCCGTTCACAAATAGAAAGAAAAATTTTCAAATCATCGTCTTCGAAAAATCACAAAAGTTAAATAGAAAGAAAAACAATGATCTCTCGAATAAATTTTTGGTGTAAAAGTAATCAATTTTTACACAAGTATTTATTCTAGTGGGAGTTATAAATTTTTTCGTGATCAAACCGGATTTTGAAAAAGCAAATATAAATCTCATGGGCTAACTTGGTTAAGGAATATAACTCAAGGGGGAGTTTGTGTAAATTTTGAAGTTAAAAATCAATAAGCAAGTTAAGGGTTAGTTTTGCAAAAGTGGAAAATACTCTTGGTCAAACTTTGGTCCAACCATATCAGGGATAGGGTATACAAAAGAGGACATCATTTTCTTTTGAGTCCTCATTTTGTTTCGGTACATACACGACACACTAGACCCCCAATTTAAAATCAATTGAGGTCTCATTCAATCAACATTCAAAACACTTCAAAATCAAATTCATTTAAAGGTCTCATAGGGTTTTTCAATATGCATTGTGAATATCTTTCAAGCTTTTAATTGATTTTGCATACACTAATTGGTTCGAAATTTTTTGAATAAAGGTCTCATAGGGTTTTTCGATTCATAACAAATTAGGGGTAAGATGTTTGTGTGTTTGTTGATTAATTAGCCATTTTTAAATTGTGTGTAGGTGTATAACATAATTTGTTTTGATTTTCATTCACAAATTGTTCATATGTGTCGAATAAGGTCTAAAGAACAAGGGTTGCATTCGGGTTAATTGATTGACTGTATGTTGATGAATTAAGTGTTTAAACATGGTTCTAATCTCCTTGTGCTTAATTTTTCGAATGAATCTAGGGATTAGATTGTGTGCTCATCGGACCTTAATCGATATAAACCTCATTTGGGTTTATATGTTTTGTGAAAAACTGTGTGTGGATCGAACCTTATTGAAACAAATTAGTCATAAAATTAACATAGTTGAGCAGCGTGGGAATAAAATATCTTGAAAACATTCAAAATAATTGTATCACAATTTATTCTCGTAAAGTAATCATACATTACGAGAAAAATAAAATTGCGAATTGTTACTATCATTTATTTTGCAATTTGCATATGTTACTATCAAATGATAGTAACAGTTTGCATATGTTGCTATCATTTACTTTACAATTTGCATATGTTACTATACAATATTTGTGTCGCAATATATTCTCGTAAAGTAGTCATATGTTACTATCAAATGATAGTAATAATTTGCAAAATGATAGTAACAATTTATTATCATAAAGTAGTTATAAAAAACATTCCCATATGGTTAAACATCTTCATTATTTTAGAAATTGTTACTATCATATATACTTTACAATCATAAGATTGTGAAAAATAAAATTTCATTGTATACTTAACATTGTCAATTAATAATTAAAATACTTTTTAGTGAAAAATGTTAAGCTCACGTGAAAATTACACGGGCCACTATTTAATTATCCACAAACAATAATATTAATTAATTGATTTGAAAAACTTTAAACGTGACATCATCAACATTATATTTTGAAACATTTTATAAATATTATAAAAAAAGTATTTTAAAAAAAGTTAGTTCTTTCTAACGTACTACATCCGTCCCACATTAAGTGTCCAGTTTGATTTTTTCAAGTCTTTTATCTTTATCTTTGACCTTATTTATTTCTTTTTATATTAGATGATACTTGATGCAATATATATGAATTAATAGAGTTTTGAATGTATTATTCATTGGTATAATTTTCATTAAGTATTATATAACACAAACACAAATATTTACGGTTAAAGTAGATGAAAAAAGACCTCAAAAAGTCAAACTGAACACTTAATATGGGACCGATGGAGTATTAAAAGAAGAGTAAAAAATATATCACAAAGTAAAGAGAGAGAAAATAAATAAATAAATAAACTAACGAAAAAAACACAAAAAAGTGTAAAGAGTGAAAAGGCATTAAGAGGCATAAAGACCTCTCATCCACATCTAGTTGGTTAAGATATTTCAGCCTCTAACCGCATCTGAACGAGAAAAAAATCAAATGCACTTAATGGGCCAAATGTCTGAGCGCTTCAGAATGAGTAAGATCAAGAGGTTGTTAAGAGGCTCTTTTCGAAAAACAAACACAACCTTACAACATCGTTTGTATTTGAAGATGAAGAAAGAACCTCAATCTCAAATTGTTGAATCTGTAACATGGGGAGGATTGAAAGAAAAGTTTGAAAATTATTTAGCACTATCTGCCAATTGCAGACCACAAGCTTCTTGAAGCTGTGATCAGGATGATCATCCAAATGATAATCCTGAAGGGGAGAAGAATTCTAAGAAGCTAAAGTCTACTATAGGTTATTCGTCTACAAATTTCACAAAATCATCCAATCTAACATCATCTTCTAAATCAAAAGCTATTCACAAACCAAGGACTTATGCATTACAACCAAAAATTCCATCATATAATAATGATTGGTCTACGGTTCAAGAAGTAGATGATGATTTGGATATCTCTAAGAAAGTAGATACTGAATTTCTTACAAAAATACAGGAACAAATGGGTTCTTACAACTGTTGATTTGCTCAAAATGAAGTTTGCTCATAACAATATTTTGAAGATTCAATGCAAGCCTGGAACAGAATATGAGTACCATCTTTAGCAAATAGAAAGTTTCATAAACAATTAAATAGTATGGGAGAGTAGACAAGTAGATATACCTCACCGGTTTCCATAGAAACCGGCTCAAGTGGTTCAAGGTTGTGCAAGAGATCCAAATGATCCAACAACGTATTTGTATTACAAATATCTCTTCTTCCTTAAACATGTAAATACTAAGGTTAGGAAGTATTTACTTTCATTGCACGAGATTCATGCAATTTATTTCCCGGAAGATGATCTTGAAGAAGTATTGAAAAGGTTGGTTGGTAAAGTGTTCACAAGGTTTAATGTTTCAACATGATTATCTATTCATCATTGAAAGAATACTTGGACAAGAAGATGTTATTGGCAATGTTATAGCAAAACGAGATCAGATCCAGATGAAGTCTTCTAAAATAAAAAATTTGTCGAGATAATCAGAGTAAAATATCATGATGCATATGGGCATGAACAGATTGATGAAGTCAGTGTAAAATAGTTGATGACAACATCGTTCAGTTCATAGAATCAAACTTCAAGTACTTGTGCACGAACGACATTGAAGACATGTATTATATTTGTTTGAGAAGAAGGGATGATCCACAGCAGACATCATTGGCAAAAGCATTGATTGTGTTTATCAGAAGCTGTGTGATTTGGGAAAGGGTTCATGATTTCCAACTGGGAATAGAGAGTTATCAAATGAAAGTCAACCTCACTGCTCCAACCATCACTTTACCGGTATTAAATCAACTCCACTGTACTCAATCATTAGTATACCATTCATTGGTATTGTGTATGAAAACAACAAATAGAGAAGCGAGCAATGGATATTGATGAATTGCAGAAGTTTAGTGATGCGACCTTGAAAAGAGTTGTGTGGAAGATAAGTGTTATCAATGTGGAAGCTAAACATGAAATTCTGAAAATTTTCCTGAGCAAACAAGATAAAGAGTTGACGGCATTGCTTGAAGAAGAGATGGAAGAAAGATTGAAGTATCTTCGTTAGATGAGAAGATGAGAAGGTTTCGTAAACAGAAGAACCATTAATAATTATTTTGTACGTCCTTAATAATCGACCCTTAGGGGGAGATTGTTAAGATTAATAAAAGTGTCAATTAATAGTTTATTTTATTATTCGGTTTTACTTTACATTTAATATGTAATAATGTGTATTGAGCCACAATTAAAGAAAAGAGCTCAATATACTTAGTGAAGTAGAGTAGGGGAAAATAGTATAAATAGGAGGCTTAACCTCACAATTAGAAAGCCTTTCCATAATTTCCTCTTGTAAACCTCATTCTCTTTTTCCATCTCTTTTATAAAAAAGAAAATTTGAAAATCTCTCTCTCTCTCTCTCTACTTTCTCTCTCTACACTTAACCATAATCAAATGATACAATGCTAATTAAAGGACTATATATGTTGCTAAAAAATATGATGTCTGCTATTTCATATTTGGACAAAACTTTTGCCTTTTGCTTCAATTGCCTTGCACTTGGTATTCCTAATGTTTTCCATCATATATGAAGTTGAAAATTTTCAATAAGACATTAAAATTTGCAAAGTTATTTTGTCATATACGAAGCTACGAAGTTTTAATAAGTCATTATCATCATTTCTGATGCAATATTTACATGATACTTGGAGCCACGGATAATTGCCTTTGCCTGATTTATCAGGTGCTTTGATTTTCCCGTCTCCGATTTTAGGTAGCCAAGTTAAAAATGTTTTGATGTTGATCTTTTCTTTACGGTTTTCATGTGATTTTTGATATATCCGTACCTACACACACAAAACACAAATACAAGCATATTTTTGCCATTTTTGGTCTGTTTTGGGCTTATTTGGGCCATTTTAGTTATAAATGGATATGTGTATTTAACACTTATCATGGGTTTAGGAAATTTGCTTGAAAATCGATGCGCCATGTATTTGGTTTAAATGCGTTTTAGATTAATGCACTTAAATATGTTGCTGAGAATTCCATGAAATATGATGTTGTGAGATGTAGTCGTGGTTTGTAAATTGATTCATAAGTGTTGTATGCTTTGTGTTATTTGATTTTATTGATAGCTTGGCTTTATGCGTTCGATAAATTTATAACTTATTAAGGATATGTTCTTACATCGTGGGTTAAATTTTCCAGTTTTCTATGTAATGTTACCTGGCGATTCTTGCTCACAGTACGAAGACCAGTTTATGGTACGAATGTTAGCAACGATGGAGATATATGTTTAGTTTCTAACACGTTATACTGTGACCATTATTTATGTTTGCCTGTCGAATTTTTTTCCACCCAGTACGGTATAAGATTCAAAATCGACTGAATAAAATTTAAATTTTAATACAACTATTAATAGTTTGTTCTATTTTGTGTTTTAGGTCTTGTAGAAATGCCAAATGTAGATATGAGTGTTTTGTTGAGGAGCGAGGGAGAAATTGATATAAATGTGTGGTGGGATCGTTGAAGTAGGACTTTGTTATGGAATATCGCTACATTAGTAGCTCACTTCTAGCCTCCCAACAGAACCACTTGAGTGTACTCGGTCGTCAAACTCAACATGTTAGTGGTATGTTGTAACACCCCCAAATTGGGTCGCAGCGGAATAAGGGTCCGGGGCGTGTTACTTCAAGATCAATAGCACAAGATATATAAGAACGACACAAAAAGTCGTTTAAAATGATACATTGGATTTAATTGAAAGACTTAATACAAAAGCATATAGCTTTACTTGTTCATTGTTGAATATTACAAAAGTTGGTAATACATTTCCCCAAATATAATGCACCTAAATCTTTAAGCGTGCAGTCCAAAATATAACCCAATGCATCCTTGGCATCCCATGCCTATTGATCTCCTGAAAACATTGCTTAAAAACGTCAACAAAATTGTTGGTGAATTCATAGGTTTGATAAATCATAATATGCAGGACCGCAAGACTTTTTAGTGATAATGCAACACATGCAGATCTCACAAAAACACATGCAGACATCACAAACAGATTACATTTAACACTAAGATCATGACACCTGAAGCTACGTCACGTCTTGTTCGCATAATATCTGCTACTCCAGCCCGCACATGATGTTTTACGCGAAACATCCCTAATTCCGACATGCTATAACGTTCGTTCTCGTGTTAAGCTGTCACTCCGAACGGGGAGGTTGTTCTCCACCCAAACTAGACTCCTATTAATATAACTTTCCGACTGGCACATAAAGTAATTCCTAAACTACATACTATCACCCGAACGGGGAGGTCGTTTCCCGAATAGATCTATTAAATAACATTCGCGCTCACATAATGTAATTCCCAACTACATCTATGCAATTGACAGTTCATGATAAAGGGGCTCAACTTGGGTTATCGCTACTTAGGCAACATGTAATCAATACTTGCGTCCAATTTATAAAACAAAGCATGTTTCCACCCCATAATTATAAATCATTGAAATCGTAAAAATGTGGGGCTATGAACTCACCTTGAGTTCTGATAATCCAAATATCGCAGATAAAGCGTCACGTAAAAGATCGAATGCAACCTAAATTATCATAGGTCGTATAAGTACCGAGTACTTGAATATAATCTTATAGTTGTTACATCGTACTATCGTTCGGGCTATCATAATTTAAGAGGTCATGACATGACGTTCGAGGAGTTAGGACACTTTAAATCGTAAATCCAACAACTCGTCGATACGCCATCCGAAGAGGCCTCATTATGAAACTCCCTAGTAATATAGTACTTGATAACCACATATAATTCTATATAGTTCAATCACCAACTAATGGTTTTAGAAAAATAATATTTATAAAGTGAAAACGTTTATAAATATACTTTTTGTAAAAATGACCTAGTTTTGCCGTTTTAAGCCCGATTTTAACGTTTCTTATGCCCATCTTTTCGTATTAGGACGAGTTATCATAATTTGACATTTTCAATATTTTGACCCTCTGGTGAACAGTAACTTTTACTGTTCACATCAGACGTGACTTTTATTTAAATCGTATTTGTTGTCGTAAAACCCGTAAATGTCGTATTTTATTCGTTATAGCTCCGTTTTTAACGATTCTTTCGAGTACGATCTCGTAATTAAAAGTTATATCATATTTTAGATGTTTTAAAAATATGAGTTTCTGTAATGAATAGTGATTTTTATAAAAATAGTTTTATAAAAGTATTTCTCGTCGTAAAATCGTAATTAACGTATCTTTTTCGTTATAAATCGGTTTTTCGAGTTTCTTATCATTTTGGAATCGTCATAAGGCGTATTATTTTTATAAAATGTCTAACCTACTGTATGAAGTCGAAATCAAATCACCCTTTTATTATCCAAGTGTGTTCATTTATAAAGAGTTTGTTTTATTAACTTTATAAACCCTAATTTATACATAATCATGTTTATACTTAAACAACATGTTAACATACTTTTAAGTCCATTAATCCATGATATATATGACCATATGACATAAGAAAAAGTGTGTAAATTCATAAACATAAGTGATAACTCTTTTTACATATTTAAAAAGTCCTAAGTGGTGATTTAGCCATAATTAACATATTACACATAAAATCACGATAAATAAAAGTATGAAGGAATTAAGAAGACCTTAGGGAGGATGTATGAGATGAGAAATAAGTGCTAAACCCGTGTTTAGACTCAAAAAACCAAATCTCACAAAACCAAAGCTTGCAAGATGAAACCCTTGTTTACCTAATAAAAACCCTAGCTTTCTTTCACTTGAGTAATACTTGGAAATGGTGATTCAATGGTTGGAAACACCTTAGAATGTCTTATAATGGATGTGTATAGGAGTGTATGGGTTGTAAAAAAATTTATATGGATTTGGTTGGAGGGGGTGTTTGTGCCGTAGGTTGCCAAGAGAAACAAAGGGAGAGATTTTGTGATTTTGGTAAGTGTTTTACTTGTATATTTTTCTCATCACTAGATACATGCATATATGGTGCAAGACTTAGTCAAGGAGACATGTTGAGGGTCTTAGGGAAGTTAGTCTTAGTCCTTGGTCAAAGAGACAAGGCATGGCTAGGTTTAAATGTAAGATGGATGTACATTGACCAAATGGTGAAAACTATCTTATTTCCTTGAATCAATTGCCATAAATTCGGCAATAAGAAGATGTATGTGATGTTGTTGACTAATTTTTATGTATTAGGTATAAATGTGGGTATTTGTTGAAGCGTAGAAAAAGTTTTGGTGGTTCCAGGAGTGCCTAATCGGAATTTATCGCGAAACGTATACACTTTACGTATCCGATAAAAATAAAATAAACAAAGTTAATAATTATTCTCAAAATAATTACTTAACCCTTGCTTGATGTAAACATTTAATTGTTTGATGCCCGTTTACATTGAACGCTAATTTTTAGCTTACGCGATTTAGCTTAACATTTATGATTTAAAGCAAATGCGTACAATACAAAAGGTACATTGCGGATTTATCGACGTCGTCAATGACTTGAAAACACAGGGTGTTATATATGTTGCTATTGAATGATTTTTTTTATTTTTTATTTTTTTAAGGGGCATCTTTTCCTTAAAATGTTTTAAGTTATTTTATTTATATCAGTGCTCATTATGGTTGCTTCTCGACTTAAGAGTCTCATTGTTTGAAAACATATACTTTCTTTAATGAGAATTACGATTTATGTCCATCACTATGCCTAGATACTCCTTAAATGATATTACTAGAGTGCATTGTCTTGAGTTGTTTATGAAGTTGACATTCTTTGTGCTACGAAGCAATTTTCCAACAATAGTATACATAAAAATAGCAGGTAACTATAGTTTATATATGTCAAGGAGTGGTCTAAGAAAGTTGAGTGTCAATATGCTAGAGTTGTTGAATCGAAGTAATGTGTGCGTTGTTACATTTTGATGATATGTATAGCTTTGAATATGGTTAGTCGATGATCAAGTGTTATATGAAAAAACTTTAGCAGCATGGGCAGAAACCGACAAATATATATGAGGTTTATTTGTTGCTACAACTTACATACTATATATACTTTGTTATTATAATTAGTTGTAAGTTAATTCAAATTCGATGAGGTTTGTTTATTTTTAAACCATGTGGGTTTTAACGTTGGATGCACTAATGAAGTTGCCTGAAAAGTGCAAAATTCAGGTAATCCATAATTTATTTTGTTGGCTTTCTGATCTAATCCCTGAACTTAGGTATTTCCTAATGATATTTTTATAGGAGTTCATGGAACCAAATCAAGGACGTGTGGTTCTTCAAGTGGTTATGCTCAAGATGATAATGAAATTATTGATGTAAATGATTGTTGGATTAATCCAAGAGGTAGGGTTGAAATTTTTATTAGTTTTGATCTATTTAACGTAGAATGCTAATTATGCAACAAACAAATTACATTCTATTTTATATCTAGTCTCTAACACGTTGTCCGTTATCCCGTGTTTCGTTAGTTGACCATCTTTGTATACTTAAAAAATCACATTTGCTTCAATTAAAATAATGAATTTATAAACCATTTTACTTTTTATAATGCTGATCTTCGACATATTAATGCAGGGTATTTAGGGGGCATAGAATTAACATTCCAACCGTCTGCGAAGATAGTAATAATGCGACCACGCACGAGTACAATTTTATCTAGCTTTTCAACAAAACTGTTTTAGAGAAATAGATGTAAACTCTTAGCGATTTGACCTATTGAATTCGAATGTGATTGTAATTTTAATGAGATTTTAAATTAAATGTAAAGCTTATTTGTTTATCATTCAACTTTAAGTTATAATAATGGATAAAAATATGTTGAATCGAAAGGTTTGTCGGCTATTAGGCTCCGCAACAACGCGCGACCGCCTAATACCTCATTAAATTACAAGAGGGAATAAATATTGGCACGTAGGCCTCCCTTAAAACCAAAAACTTATTAGAGAGATGTAAAAATTAAAACTACCTCACAACCACGTTGTTTATATTTTGGTCTTATGTTTTGGACTCGTGTCATGCATGATTAATAACAAAAGCAGGGATATACTTATAAATAAAATAACATGTGAAAATACTTAAGTTATGGTTTGCATGACATATTGTATATGCACATGCACCACATATACAACTCATCCTAATAGTACATGCAAACCAAGAGTTTCACCCGCCTTGTTGCATGCTAATGCAACATGTCATTCTTAAAAAATGACGGTTCTTACCTTATTGCTTTATATTGTCAGTTTAGGAAAATTTATCTTTTAAAATATACAAACCCTAATTAAGGATTTAAAACCTTAAAAATTCTAAAGTGCATGACTTAGGTAACAATAAACCATAAGTCACATATTTAGTTTTAGAAAAATTTATTATGGCATTTCAATATAAATTTTGTTTTTCCTAAAACCCTCGTTATGCATTTAACTTACAAACCCTAGTTTCCATATTTAAAAATTGGAGATTCTAATTAGGGTAAAACTAAAGCTTCCAATTAGTTTATGGAAACTACCTTGTTTGGTTACCAAGAATTACACATGTCAAATTTTACTATCCCATCTAGTAAGGATAAATAAAATTCGACCCTTTTAGGGTTTCCTGAAAGTTTCTTCTTGTAATTCTATAATCAGAAATTAGCGTTTCTAGGTTTGATCCTGGATATCCTTGTATCCTCATAAAGTTGACAACTTTTTAGTTTAGAAAAACTCTAGGTTTAAATTTTATGTGATCTAAACAGTTAAGCCCCAATTGATTGCAAGAACCCCATTTTTGAAAATCTTATGATTACATAATTCATGGTTTTGTTTGTTTTGATCCTAGATATTTAATATCCATACAGAATCGATTAAATTAGGGTTTATAAATTCCTAATATGTCAATCCTATACTCTTGATCAAAGAAACCCTTAATGAATACCTGAGTTAGGGTTTTCTGTAATAAATCAACACCCTCAAAGATTAGAAACCTTATGTATTTTGATTAAGAAAAACCCTAAACCTAATATGTCGACACCCTAAAGGGTTTGTAAACCCTTGTGTATTTTGACTACGCCACTTTCTATGAAAGAAATCAAGATTCATAATAAACCCTAGTTATCAACAATTGCAAAAACCCTAATATGCATAAATTGACCAAACCTTGCATAACAAAAATTTAAGTTTAATATTTTATGATAATGGAATCAATTACTAAGAACCCTGACTAGGTTATATATTATTAGGGTGGCTCTGATAGCACTGTAGGGTTCTGGTGGTATCCCGCAAGGCCAATAAAACATGCATAACAAAAAATAAACACAAAGTTGGCCATGCATCCAGACAAACCCTAAGTAGCATAATCATACCTAAACATTGATATAACCTAATCCTAAACACATATAAAGGGTGTTTATAACAGACTTACTTGTTATCCTGCATGTGTGTAAGCTTCTTGATCAGTCAGACGCGCAAGATCTCTTCTTCTTGGTTCAACCAGTTTAGGGTTTTCGACAGGAAAACCGAATCGGGTTCTGTTAGGTATCCACCGGTACTTTATAGGTAGAACTAGGGCTTCAAACCTACACAATTTAGGCAACTATGAAATCCGAGGTAAACCTAAATCTACTAGGGAGTCGATTTGAGGATCAACTTGGAGTCGACTTAAGTTGATCGAGGGTAAAACGCTCCTTGATCGACTGGACGTGGGGAGAGGAGATGGAATTTTAGGGTTATTATGTGTGTTATGAGGATTCTTAAAAATACCTATATATTTATAGGGTACAAGGGAACAATCTAGAATTCTATTACTTTTAGAACAAGTATTGTAGTTTGACAAGAAGTCAAACTAACAACCCTTGGGGTTTCATCGACCAAACCGATCAAAACAACCTTTAGGGTTGTTTGTTTGGTCTTTTGTCATTTACTACCCTCAAATATTTATAAATATTAGACTTCAAGTAATTACCGTTTAACCTTTATATGAAAATAACACCGTATATTCATTTCCTCGTTACTCTAATTTCATTTCTTAACTCGTTTCTCATTTCTGATTGCACTGTTCTATTTAGTGTACACCGGTGTGACCCTTAAACATTTCTGTAAAGGCCACTGGTGAAGTTGTGTGCTTGCGCGTAATCCTTTCAGTTTTACATTCCTCATTCCATATTTGGCTGCTAAACGGACCACCAAACAACCAACTTGTTCTCTTGGCTTCTGGAGTTGGCCTAACAATCTTGACATAATTCGTAACATAAGTTCTCTTCCAAGCATCCTAAAGAACCTATACATTGATTTCCTCTATCCTCTTCACTCCAACCGTATCTTGGATAGCCTAAATACAAAAAGAGAACAATCTATTAATAATCGGACTAACAATATCAATGGCTAGGGTCAGATACCATATCAGGAACAAACTACGGTTTCATTTTTATGTGTTACATGCCTTGACAAAATGAAGACTAAATAGATTAATTATTCATCAATTCCAAGCAACTATTACAAAAATTATATTTACAAAAACATTGTATGAAGTATACGAAAAATTATACTACCTCACACCAATCACTAATAATGTAAAGTACTGGCGTTTGAATTAAAATATGTGCTTGTTCTACTGCTATTCAGTGTAGCGAATTTTTTTTCCTACGTCATGCACAAAACTCCCCGAAAAACCAACATCAAGGGAATTAGAAAACATGACTATAAGAAAAAATAACAAATCTAATGAGCATTATTGGACTACTTATATGAACGAGAAAGTACATAGAAAATATCGAGGAACCACACAACCATATTGGCCCGCACCCAAAATAAAACACACCTTATAGCACATATGATTATACGAAGCTCATATATTTGCTAAATGATTGCGCTTTGCTCAAATCAACAACATAAAAATGACATTTTTATAAAAAAACATATAAATAAATATCCACATTAGGTGTTATGAATTGTAACATCACTAAATGGTTGTTGATTTTATTACTTTTAAATATAAACTAAGGCTTAAACGGTCTAACAAAAACCTTAAACGACACAGTTTCAACAAGATAATTTTGTAGCGTTTTAGACTCTATTTATAAGGTCACCTTTTTATGAACCTTTTTTGCACGGAAAAATTATAAATTACCAGCTAACTGAATCATCATAGCCATGCAAGGATTAAATGCTTTCGTTTGGTCTCCTATTGTATAAAAGGATAATTAAATCAACCAAAACACCGCAAAACCACAACATGTAACTACTATACCTACCCACGCTAGCACCTAAAGGAGTCCACACCTTGAAGCACCAACAAAGACCTCACGAACTCTCTACACTATTACAAAGACTTATATAAAATAAGTACCAAACTCTAATCTTAACCACACCTGATACAAGACTATTACACCCTTGCTTCTTCGAACCCAGAGTAAGACTTAGACACTTTCTTCTCCACACCCGGAGTAAGATGTGACACTTAGTTAAAAATTTTATGAGAGTGTTTAAGTATTTTTTTTACAAGACAACAAGAATATAAGACTAGAAGAAGCTAAAGGAAGAAGAAGAAGGCTTGATCTAAAAACACACCAGAGTGGATTAGGTTCTTGTGTATTCTTCTCTTGTAAAAAAGTTTGCTTTCAATAAATGATATAAAGATGTTGATGTTGGTTATGTGCGCATAACATAAGGTATAAACTTATACTGGTCATTATTTATAAGACCTGAGGGTCAGATGCATATAACATAATACACCTGAATATGTGTATCTATTGTATATAGGTATATAAAACGAATTATTGATTAAAAAGTGGGACTATGTAACTCACCTGAATGCTCAAAGCGCAACTTCTAATTCCTATCACGCAACTATACAGATAAATAAACACGATTACACGCAACCAAGCTAAAAGCTCTAGTCCATCTAACACACATATGATGGATGTCTAAGGGTTTGATTAACCATCATGGGTCACCCCGACACCATGCCCAACCTTAACCACCGCATTTACACATTACACTAGTTAACTATAATTTATTCCAAAATGCAGAATTTTAGTGTATCTTTACTAACTTAAAAACCTTACTTGCTGACCTACATAAATTATAACAAAAATCACCTAAGTTCATTGATGAGTTTACTAACTACCTTGAGATTCCCAAATGCTCATTACATGTGCAACTATCCCAAATAAAATCAAACTTCAAAACTGTCCCAATTCGGATCTGATTGCACACTAAAATGTATGACCCTGATTACCATAGTTAGACATAAAATCAGAAGCTATCCTTCTAGGTTTTCTTTATATACATATTGAATCTAATTACTGTAGATTTTCTAACCTTTATTCCACTTTTAAGTTAGGGTTTTACCCTCCTAAACATGACCTAATTCTGACTCGTATTTACTGTTTTGACAACTTTTCTTGTAACCAACATTTAACCAACTTCCAGAACTCAAAATCATTCGAGGCTAGACTTTTTGAAAAATAGACTCTTTGAACTACAATTTAGGCTTTTGAATCATATCAAAACACGTCTCTAACCTCTAGATATCATCAGTTAAACACAGACCTAAATTCTGCTCAACTCTAAATCATGTTCTAACGCAAACCCTAACATACAACGAGCATGATCATAACCCTAAACTAACCCTAATCATTATACCATCATTAAAGTTCATATATAATCTGTATTTTATATAAACCCTAGATCCATCACATTATTTGTTACATGATTTTGAAAAGATTAAACAAAAGCTTATTTGAAACATACCTAAACCTTTACTTGATCACACTTGAATCACACCTTGAGTCTTGATATAAAAAATTATTTTTTTCTCTCTTCTTTTGGGGGGTCGACCGAACACAGGGAGAGAGGGAGAGAAAAGTGTTTTAGGGTTTTCCTTGATTTTGTATTTATATTACTTAGAATCCTTGTTGTAGTCAAATTAGTTTCCTTTTTTTTCTTTTATCCCTAACCGGCCGAATAAACACCCTTATATATTTTTTATATATTTTTTTAATTATTATTATTTACATAATTATCTTCATTACCTTAAGTTTTCATAAAAACCTAAGCTAATTTGGGTAAACCTTTTTACATAAACGCAACTTACTAAAATTTCTAAAAATAACTTTTCATTTCACATTTCACTTTCTATATTTAGAAAGTCTACTATAAATATCCAAATTTCACTCACTTCACTTATTTCCAACATGATACATTTCCCATAAACGCTTAACACAAAATCATACAACTATTGACGTAGCATTGCATGCAATACGCCATTCTTTCCATTATCACTATACGTGAACAAATGAAATACTCATCATCAAACACAAACGCACTCAAAATGAGATGATCATACACCTCAAAATGATATCATACACCTATTCAAACCACTTAGCACACACATAATACACATAGCACACAAGAAATCACACAACAATGAACCCTTAGCCATTTCTAAAGGTATCACTAACCTGATTAAATCACGGGTGTCATAACTTTTATGCAGGTAATATAGCTTAAAGATTTGGAAAATTATGAAGTCTGCTCAAGGATAGCTCTCTCACAGCTATATATCTATATTCCCCGGGAAGTACCGTTTTCCCTTAATTTTCTCTATTTTATCTCTATTATCAGTTCTCACATTGAGGGCAATGTTCAACTTAAGTGTGAAGGGAAGCCAAATAGGAAAAATTAATCACATCCCTCCATGTTTGCCCTGCCAAAATTTTTACCAACTTATACTTTCAAAAACAAAAATCTATATATGCTTTCCAAATTAAAAAATGCTCTTAGTAAGGCAAATCCAACTGGATTGACACTATAGCTAGCACAACCCAGTCCACTAAATTGTGAGAATTATAAGCCTTTAGAATATCCGGGTACCCACCTTTGGTACCCAAGATAATTGATGCCTTTAGCTTGTTCGAGTTAAGGAATGAGCAATCATATGTATCTATTCCATCGTTATGGATGTGTATATGTGGTTTTGTCACCTTTTCTGAAGCAATGGTACTGGTTGATAATTATTATGAGTGAGCCGGTATTTTAGAAGCTCTAGAACTTGTGCTTGATCATCATTTACTAGACCGAAGCCTACCACATGATATGAATCCTGTAAGTTTCTGTTCTTGCAAGCACTCCCTTTAGTGCTTAAGTTGCTGAAATACCTAAGTAAAAAAGTCAATGTTGAAAGATGAAGTTCTGTGCCAAGCCTTAGTTATTGTTATATGTGGTAAAAAAATAAATAAATAAAGGCTTAAGTTTCGGCACATGAAGATTAGTATATGCTTCCTCATCAGTATCAAGTTCCGCCCTTCGGTCAGGTTTATGTGTCAAGTACAAGCCTATGTAGCTGTCTAGATTATGTCTATGTAAATTGAGTGTTTTCAAAAATATATATATAAAATCCTATCTGAGTGAACTGAGTGAATTCTAAATCAAACACATTCCCTATGTGAGGTGTTTAGTTATATGTGAATGCCTAAAAGGTTATCTAAACCTGTAAACACATGTAAAATCCAAATTTTCTCCACGTCACGATAAATGATTTTATTTTCTCGCTTTGATTGCTTGAGGGCAAGCAACAACTAAGTGTGGAGGGATTTGATAACGCCTAAATTATACATGTTTCGGTGGCGTTATTTGTTTATATTTAATCATTTCTCGTGAACTTTCGATACTTAATAGCATGAAATATGTGCAGGTTCGCTTAAAGATCACAACAAAGATCGAGTATTTATACGCTAAGAAACAAGAAAAGATAAAGATCAAGCTCTAAAGTACAAATGTGCGCCGCACTTGCCAATTGTGCGCCACAATTATTCTCAAGTCAATGGAATTAAAGACTTAGTCAATTGAACGCATTAACTCAACAAGTACGCCGCATAATTTTCTTTGTGCGCCGCACTTCTCATCTTACGTTGAAGAATAAATGAAGACTTAAATGCTACTGCATTAATACCCTAAGTACGTCGCACATATTCCTTTGTGCGCCGCACTTCTTCACTAAACATTTAATTCCATCGCATTTAATCACCAAGTACGGCGTACAAATTCCTTTGTGTGCCGTACTTTCACCCCTCACTCAGCCTATAAATAGAGGACGAATTTCATACATTTCAATCATACAATAATCAATCTCATACTTATAAATCCTTCAATCATCCTTCGAAGCATTCTCCAAGCATAAACACCATATCCCGTGAAGAATCAAGATCAAATCACCAAGAACGACGAAGAACATACTAGTTTAGTAAAAGAATGAGGTTTGTTACCAAATCAAGTGATGTTATGAACTCCTTAGCCATGAGAGGCTAAATCTCTCAGAACTACTCAGTGACGTAATGATAATGAATAAGTGTTGCAGCCCTATTATGTCTTATCTTGTCGGTTTTGCTTATCAATCTTAGATTATATAATCATATCGGTATAGGTCGAAAGACCCTTTATGATCTATGCGGTTTTAAAGATTTGTTTATGATTTTTAACATCTGTGTTGAGAAATCCACTTTCGTAAATAGATAAACAAAATAAGCTTTGATATATTAGAAACTAAGCTATCTGGGTGACACATTTGGTCTAGTTAACTAAATACAAGTCTTGAGTTAATCAAGTTAATTTGTGAAAACGTTTTCTGACGAGAAATCCTTTTTATAAGTTAAAGGTTCCATTTTCGAGGTCCTTAATTATTTCCAACACTTATGAATTATTTTCAACTATCCGAGTAGTCATCTTTATTATCACTGATAAAACAAAAGTTATTTTCAAAATTTTTAAAGTCTATTTTTCTTCTGACTATTTGAATACTACTCAAATCCCTGTGGACGACATGGAATTACCTAAAAAGATTATACTACATACGTAGGTTATACTTTTACTCGTGTGCTTTCTATATAAAATTGGCGATTGTCAGTCATTTAAATTTAAAAAGTATTGAAAACATCAACACACGCAAGCTAATTAACAGAGATTAAGTGGCGGTCTAGCCAAATATTATAAGAAAAACTATAATACCATTATTAATCCAATCAGAACGTTGGTTTGTTTATTAAGTGCAATGATTACTTATCTCGAGGCGGCATATCATTCTTAAGACTTAGGCGGTACTTCTTCCTAAGACCTAGACACGTAAATTTTGTCACAATTTAAGCATCCGCATAAGCAATTCCCTTATTTGTGATTATAATTCTATCTTAGGATTAAAGCAATGGTGATCTTGTTAAACCTAGCTCATAAAGACTTTACCCACTTACTGCTTAATGGCAATTCATACACTAGTAGTCCACTAACCAAGTCTTTACCAATTAATCGAGAACGTACTCGTTGATACCAAGGTCACCTTATGGTCCAACTAAGCTCACAATCTAAGGGCAAAGATAGGTGGTTAATTATGATCCTATTGGTCTTGATGTATAAATCACTATATGGAGATCTATCCCGACATCTAGATTACGTGGTCCGTATCACTAGATCCAGTTGAATGATAGGTCGCATACAAAAGCACGTAAAGAAGTATAAATTGATAAACATAAACAAGCAATCAACGATAAATTAAGAAATCAAGATAACAAATCCAAAATAAAGATCTACCTAAATAATGGCTAATTACCCGAAGGTATTAGCCTTCAAACGTTATAATTAATACAAAAGTAATGATTTAGCCAATGTAAACTAACCGAGTTAACGAAAGATACAAAAACTGAACGATTTCAAGAGTATAAGAAATTACACATTGTCTCCTATGGAATTAATCGCGTTGCTCGGCCTCTTTTGCTCTTTTTCTCCTCTGAAAATCGACTTTTATAGTTTAGGTACCGAGAATATGATTTAGCACACTTAAAACTCGTTTTTGAGTTTTCTATATATAGGTTTTGGAATATTGTCGATACGGCATATCTAATGTGTTGGATACGGTGTATTAGGGGTTTCTTGGAGTAGGGGCCACGTTTAATATCTTCCAGAATATTTTAATCCCATATAGCTTGAATACGGCGTATTGCCTTCTTCTGGATACGAAGTATTGGTCTTGTTTCCTTCGTGGTCTTTGGTGAGTGTAGGCACAGATATGTCGTATCTTCCTTGATGGATACGGCGTATTGGTATTCAGAACAGTAATCTTTAAATATCTTCGTTTAAGCTCCAGAATGCGTCCCTTTAAGTTAACTTTCACCAAGTACTTCATAATTACTGTAATTCTCAAATATAAATGATTAAGTAACAATTCTTTGCAATAATTATACAAAATGGGTTAATAACATAGGATAAATGATGCTATAAAATAGACGTTATTTGGTGTACTTCAATGCTTACCACGACTTCATCACTAACACCTTGTTGGGTTTGTTCCAGTGTCAGCTCTGTCTTAGTCCGCATTATTCCCTTTTCTCACTTTACTCCTTTTTACATCATACCTAAGGACTTCCATTCTAACTAGTGGAATGTCCCTGGGTATATCCCTCCGGTTCTAGCTGGATCATGGGAACGAATACCTAATCTTAATGAAGTGTCATTGTGTGGTGTATATTTTTATGATTAAAGTTTTAAATTTATATTTTGTCGACTTAACCAAAAACAACACTTTAATGGGCAGTGTACCTGGTCGGTGGTAGCTTCATGGTAAGTAGGGTGTCGAACACTTGAAGCGAGGTTAAATCTCTTAATTTATTTATATTTTGATTATCTAATTTATGTTAATTCTAAACTAAGTTGTTAGAAACACTTCAAAAAAAAGTATCGGTCACTACCATTTTAGTTAGTCATAGCTCGTAGAATAATTCAATGTAATGTTAGTAAGCAAACCGGGCCAAAGACACAAAGAAAGCCCATTACTAAAGCCCATAGCCGGTTAGCTATGATGTATAAATACCCTCTCCACACATGGAGATGGAATTGTTTGGTTAGTTCATTTCTCACATAATCTAATCCTTTTTTTTCTTTCTTACTATTTCTCACTAGAACTTTCCTCCCATCCACTTTCTCTCTCTAGAATTTCTTCATTGTTATTTGGTATTATAGATTACTAGCGTATTCTACATTTGGTATCAAGATCCATGGAGTGATTTGTTAAGTTTTATGTTTGTTTTTGTTTTCTCTATCTCGTTTTTTTTGCTACCCGTACCATTTTTTATTTTGTTATCATGTTCAAAGCTTTTTGTTACACTAAAAGATCATTTACATAAGTAAATTTGATCTAGTATCCTTAGATATAGGTGTACATGCTTTGAATCAATGAAAACATCACGTTTTTGTGCATTTTAGTGTTTGAAAAGCTTTAAAAAGTACAAATCTTGATTTCAACATTTTTGGCCCAAAACCATAAAGTTTGTATTTTTAAGGTACCTATAGGCTTAGTAATACTAGTTGTAAAAGAAATTTTGGGTAAAAACGATCAAAAGTGAGTTTTTTTGTGTTTTGAAAAATCTAAGTTTCGTTTTTGGTGAAGGCGGACTAGCAATTTCTTTGCTAAAGGCAAGTTAGCAATTTTATTTAACAAGGAAATATAGCAATTTCTTTGGTTAAGGCGATTTAGCAATCTCAATTCAAGGCGAATTAACAACATTCTTTGCAAGGCGAATTAACATCTTTCCTTCACAAGGCAATTTATCAATTTCTATTAGAAGGCGATTTAACAGAGTTCCTTTGCAAGGCGATTTAACACATCTTCCAAGCCAAGGTGAATTAGCAATTTTCTTTTAGAAGGCGATTTAACAGAGTTCCAAGCCAAGGCGATTTAACAACTACCTTTACAAGGCGATTTAACAATTGTCTTTGGAAGGCGATTTAACCACTTCTAAAAGGAAAATAAATTCACTTGAACTCAATTTAAAACTCAAAATTGCTAAAGTAAATTATATGCTTTATCTCTTTGATTTGTAAAATCACGTAAAATGTTCAATTGTCTTCTCGGTTTTATCAAGAGTTGTAAAATCCTGTGTATAACACCTCGTGTTTTAGGTCATTGTATGACATTATGTAATTCACAATTTATTTTTAGGGTTTTACGCGTTTACTCTTAAATCATAATCGTTAAGCTAAATCGCGTAAACTAAAAATGATCATACAATGTAAACGGGCATTAAACAATTAAAAGTTTATATCTAACAAGTGTTATATGATTATTTAGAGGATAATTATTAACTTTGTTCATCATATTTTTATTGGTTACGTAAAATGCTTACGTTTCACGATAAAATGCGTTTAGGCATTCCCGGTGTTCCAAACCTTACTACGCCTAAACAAATACCACGATTATTACCCAATACCAAAAATAATCAAAATAACATCACATTATGTATATGTGCATGAGATTTTGTGGATTGACAAGAATTAACCAATTGTCCATAATATCTAGATATTAAGAAAGATTCTAGCGGAAACCAGCTCTTACACAAGAATAAACTTGATACATTCTTAAACCTTGTGCAGGTTAGAAAAGTAACCATGGTTTGGTATAAGATATTTTTACTATAAATACACTGCATGCTAAGTAACTTTTGCATCAAACTCTTTACTTACAAAATTCATTTTCTTTCTCTTTTCTAAGCTCCAAAACCCACGGCATTTTTAACACTCATAAGCAATCCATACAAAACTTTTATACAATCCATACAACCCTTTACACATCAATCCTAAGGCATACTAAAGTGTTTTCAAGCATTGGTTCATCATTTGCAAGGATTAAGGAAGAAAAGGGAAGATTAGGGTTTCAAACCTAATCTAGGGTTTATAAGCTTGTAAGCTTTGGTTTTGAATCTAATCATGGGTTTAGCATTCATTTCTCATCTCATACATCATCCCTAAGGTCTTCCTAATTCCTTCATACTTTTTATTATCATTATTTTATGTGTAATATGTTAATTATGGCTAAATCACCACTAAGGACTTTTTAATATGTAAAATGAGTTATGTATTTATGGTTTATGTTTTATTCACTTATTCTTATGTATATTGGTCATTATTATTCATGGAGGAAAAGTGAATGTAAAAGTATGTAACATATGGTTTAAGTATAAAACATGTTTAGGTAAATTAGGGTTTATAGGTTTCTTAATCTTCACATGTGAAAATAATGGAAAGTTAATTGTTAAACTTGTTAATCATGGACAAATGAAAAATATATAGACTAATGGACATTAATATTAGTATCACATATGTTACATATGGTTATTAGGGTTTTTAAAGTAAACTACTAAATTAAATAATACATAAAACAAGTTATTAAAAACATTTGGAAAAATAATATCGTAGGGGTGTTTGTAATTCGAAAAATTACATATATGTTTTATGATTTTAAATACTACATGTCACAAAGGGATCGAAGGGTCATAAAGAACTCGAAAATACGATTAATAACGAAGAAGATAGCCATTTCAAGTTTACGATAGTTACATATTTTATAAAATATTTTTATAAATTACTATTCATTACAGCAACTTTTCATTTTTAAAACACTCTAATATATTGATATAACTTTTAATTACGAGATCGTACATCGAAAGAATGTTAAAAACGGAACTATAACGAATAATCTTCGACGTTTACGATAATTATTGTTTATTAAAAGTAATTTTTATAAACTAAGAACAGATAAAAGTACTTTTCATCAGTGGACCCAACTTTATAAAATAAAATACCATCTTTAATAACAAAGACGTACTCGAGGGAATCACTAAAATCGGATTAAATCGGATTAAGTTTTACGATTACAAGTTTACGACTAATTAAAACTTAAAAATCGGAGTATATAGCTGTTTGAATAGTATGAACACTTTTTATCGCAGCATAATCAAAAACTTGAAAAATGTAATATTTTGATCACTTTGTCTTACTACGAAACGTGGAGTAAGAAACGCGAGCATACGGACTTAAAACGACCAATATTAGGTCATTTTTACGAAATGTATATTTATAGACGTTTTCACTTTATAATATTATTTTACTAAAAGATGTAGCTCGGTGATATGCTATATAGAATATTTGTGTGGTATCAAAATGCTTAATACTAGGGAGGTTCATAAGAGGCGTCTTCGGATGGGTGTCGCGAGTTGTTGGATTTACGATTTAAAGTGTCCTAACTCCTCGTACGTCATGTCATGACCTCTTTAATTATGATAGCCCGAACGATAGTACGATGTAACAACTATAAGATTATATTCAATGTTATTAATTAAAGTACTCAGTACTTATACGACCTTAATTTAAATAGGTTGCATCTCATGTCTTGGCTCGTGACGCTTTATCTGTGATTATTTGACTATCTGTAATCAAGGTGAGGTTATAGACCCAATTTTACAGTTTTACTGATTTATATTATTTGGGGTGGTAACATGCTTTGTTTTATAAATGGACGCCAAGTGTTTAAATTATTGATTATGTGTATGCCTAGTAGCGATAACCCTCCTTGAGCCCATTTTCATGACTGTCAATTGCATAATTGTAGTTGTTAATTGCCTTATGTGAAGCGCGAATGTTATTAAATAGATCTATGGTTAACCTCCACGTTGGGTGATTAAGCTTTCATCGAGACACGAACGTTGACCATGTCCGGGACTTGGATGTTGCGGGTTACAACATCTGTACGGGCAAAATAACTGCTAAAATAGCAAATATAGGTTGAGCTCAGTGTATTAGCTTAGTTGCATCTTAATCTGGTTTTTTGATTGTTGGCTTTTGTTGTAATACTTCACGGGAAAGTCTTGCGGTCCTGCATAATTTAAATACATAAACCTATGAATTCACCAACAATTTTGTTGACGTTTTAAGCAATGTTTTCAGGAGGTCAATAGGCACGAGGTGCCAAGGATGCATTGGATTATGTTTTGGATTGCACTGTTAAAGATATATGTGCATCATGTTTTGGGAAATCTATGTTATCTTTTGTAATATTAAACAAAGAACAAGTAAAGCTATAAGCTTTTGTAATATGTCTTTTATTTAAATCCAATGTATCAATTTAAATGACTTTTGTGTCGTTCTTATATATATCTTGTGTTGTTGATCTTGAAGTAACACGCCCCGGATCCTTATTCCGCTGCGACCCATTTTGGGGGTGTTACAGATTGGTATCAAGAGCCAAGGTTATAGAGAACCAGGTCAAAATGTTTTTGCTGGACTATAACCGTTTTCAAACATTGCATACATACAAAAGGGTTTTTACGGGGTATTCATATACAAATTGTTGCATTAGTCGGTTAGGCTATATACATGCAAAATTGATATACGTGTTTATAATATATTACGTATATAAGGATAATAGTCTTATATTAATATACTTATATAAGCTAATTTTGATTTCAGATACTATCATGTCAGATTCTGAGCACTCTACGGTTACATACACATCAGTATCTGAGGACGATTCAGACATCGGTTCACCAGGAGTCGATGGACCACCCATTATGCCTGAGGTTCCACCATCGCCGGACTACATACCTAGCCCTGAGGGACCACCATCACCAGAATAGTGCCTTGGCATGGAGGTGCCAGAGAGGCACACCTCTCACCTATTTTACATACACTTTTGTTCGGAACCTGTTTTCCGGAGTTCTTACCAGTGGACGATGAGGTATTCCCGCTGAGGAGCAGCCAATGCCCTGCTACAGAACTCACCTACTCATCAGTCACCAGGGTATATACCGGAGTCCGACCCTGAGGAGGACCCAGAGGAGGATGATGAGGAGGATCCTGAGGAGGATCCAGCCGACTATCCTGCTGACAGAGGAGACGACAGGGATGATGAGGAGTCATCTGATGATGATGATGATGCAGAGGAGGAGGAGCACTTAGCTCCTGCCGACCATACAGCTGTTGCTTATTCAGCTGACCAGGACCCATACCTTGCTTACCGTGTCACGGCTAGGATGTCCATCCGACCCCAAGCGCCGGCACCGTTCCTCTCTGAGGAAGTTGCTGAGAGATTTTTAGCCTTACCTACTCCACCACCATCACCTCTCTCTCCATACTCATCACCTTCCTCAGATACCCTCTCCGCCATTACCTATATCATCACCACCACCCAATGGCCCTACATATGTTGAGAGATCTATGGGATCCCGAGCTGCTGGGATTAGACAGAGAGATGCACTACCATCTCCTATTCATGAGACTGAGATGCCTGAGATTTGTTTACCGCTTCGTAAGAGGCCGTGTCGTACTACTCCTGGTCCTGGATACGAGGTCGGGGAGAGTTTTGGAAGTGGTACTGAAAGGCAGGTGGACCGCCACGCTAGGGCAGCCTTTATGGATTTGATGATTATGTTAGTATCGTCCAGGATGCTGACGTGAAAGAGTTTGGTATGGTATACGGATACATGGGATGACTTGTAGGATGCCATCCAGGAGATGCACCGACCACCTTAGAGCGGGGTCATCAGAGAGTTTACTGAGTTGTTTCTATGTTGACTAGGAAGGATGAGCTATATTTTCTTAGCTGGATGATGCTTGATATGAGATCGAGCTCTACTTAGAGCCCGAGTCAACATGTTGTACAGGGATAGGCTATTCCATAGACGCACTACCCTTCTGATAGAGGAGGAGGCCAGATTATCTCGTGTCGCTTGGGCACAGTCGATGGATGCTTGCGATCAAGTACATTCTGAGGGCATATCACTTTGGACTTACGTGTCACAGGCTCAGCAGTCGAGATCACTGAGTTGCAGGCAGCAGACAGTAGGAGACCGTCGGGATTTCAGATCTGCTGAAAGCAGACTATCGGAGACAGAGACAGTTAGTGGAGACACTAAAGATAGTGAAGAGCCTCAAGACTCAGATGATCGAGCTTCAGAGACAGCAGGGACCTGCTAAGGATCCTGCAGAGCCAGAGCTACCAGAGGAGGCCAGTAGCAGTTCTTAGACTGGGATTATGATTGTAGCTACTATACAGTCTGTTAAGTATTTGGGTTATTCCACAGCTAGCAGATTGTATAGATCTTTGTTTTGTCTAGTACTCTGTTTGATTCGTTTTTTCATGTATCGGCTACTTTGTACGCATACTAAGTATCTACGGAGTTATCTCGGCTAGTATGGCTTTAGGTTATTTTGTCTTGTAACCTAAGTGTTGTGATCGTTTGTATTTAAACCAACCATGTATTATTTTCCCAAGTTATATATGGAAAGGATGGATTATGTTTTATATGAAATCGAATTTATTATGAATGAATGTCGATGTGTTAATTTCATCCAGATGTGTATTTACATGTGTTGTGATCGCGTTTTATTTATTATGTATACATCGGTTTATGGTTACTATTAATTAAAAATCTACCCCATATCCCATCCCCTACCACCTCTCCCCACCTCCCCATATATATATGTTGTATCTTCGCCAGTTGCATACCACTTAATCTATTATGTCTCGTCTCTTTAGTCTGCGGTTAGAACCCATAGTACACTCACCTTCACAGTCATAGTTACCCAGCTCCTATATGCTCTATAGTAAATAAAAATGTTTCAAATTTTATATCTTCTTTTCCTCTCTCTCCAATTCTTCTTTTATATAAGTGAGACGAGCCATGTAAGGAGGCTGGTGTGAGTGATGAGTGTAAGATATGGTTGGGTTAAGCGTTCGTATGGGTCTCTTCACTCTGTTGCGGGATGTTCTACTATACAGCAAGAAATCAATTAATTAGCTACGTTAGAATTTGTCAATAATCATCCTAACGCTATAACCGAAGTGTTATACAGTAAGATAAATAGATACGGGAGAATACACAACACATGTGTGAAATACATCTTTCATTGTATTGAAATTAAACAAATTCACGAATTCTATTCAATAATAATTCGATTTCATATAAAAAATAATCCATCACCTTTCCATATATATCTTGGAAAATATACTCGGATTGGTTTAAATACAATCCGATCAACAAACACTATAGGTTACAAGACAAATAACCTTAAAGACCATACTAGCCCGAGTATATACTCGTTTAAGGTTATTAGTTGGCTGTACAAAAGTAGCCGATTCATGAACAAAACAGATCTAAACAGAGTAGCTAGGACAAAACAAAAGATCTTATACAATCTGATAGCTGGGTATAACCCATAATACTTAACAGAACTGAACAGTAGCTGTACAATCATACCCAGTGTAATGAGCTGCTACTGGCTCCTCTGTTAGCTCTGGCTGCATGCAGGATCCTTATGCACGGTCTAGCTCCTTGCTATCTCTGAGCTCGATCATCTGAGTTTTGAGGCTCTTCACTATCTTTACGTGCCTCCTACTAACTGTCTCTGTCTCCCCCGTAGTCTTGCTTTCAGCAGATCTTGAAAATTCACCGAATGTCTCACTACGGACTGTGCCTGAACTCGTGATCTCGGACTGCTGAGCTTATGACCGTTAAATTTAGTCCAAAGTGATATGCCCTCTAGAATTTGTACTGTGGATCGCAGGGGCAGTTCAGTTGTATCGACGACTGTCATGCTCTCACAGAGTCACGATTGGTGTAGTAATTCGTGCCTCCTCCTATATTCAGAGGTAGCTATTTTGCGTTGTATGAATAGCTCTACTCGCCATGATACAAAACATGTTTGACTCGAGGGGCTGCCTGGGGGGGGGGGGCGGCTTCATGCTATGGGGGTTGCGCGGGGCTCTAGTAAGGGCTTCCCGTCAAAGTTTGGACTCGAAAATAAGCAGCCCCAACATATACTGGGGGGCGGGGGCTCGTGGTGGCTATATTTGTACGTAGGAAGTAGAGATAGTCAGCGACGTCCGAGGGGATGGTAGGTGGAGGAGTCCCAACTATAGTAGGGTAGTTTAGTTTGTTAAGTGCAGCCGCGCGTAAGAGAGCTCGAGAGCCCGGGGGCTGTATTTGAGCTGAGTGCTGTTGGTGATCCTAAGGTTTAGTCGGGCGGGCTCATTTCTAAGTAGGAGATCTCCGGTCATTTTGAGTAGAGCCTTTAATCTTTGTAGTTAGAGACGGTAGCAGAGCTCGGGAGGCGTTTGGTTGTTTGGTGCAGTCGTAGAGGCGAGTGGGGTCGTAATTTTTATGTACCGTAATACCGACGTATGTAGAGCTCGTTAGAGGGAGCTTTCGGAAGGCATTTATATTTCGGGTGTGGTGTTAGGTGCTTACTAGTCATTATGTGAGAGAGGGGAGTTGAGCTGGGGTGTTTGTACGTTGGGTTTTGTGTGTGGTGTGAGAGATCGGGAGTGGTGGGTGTGGTGTCGTGCGGGTCGAGAGAGTTAAGAGTTTCTGTATGGTTAAGTAGTAGTACGAAGCCTGAGCCTACCGGGTGTACTGTGTTGGGTTGTTTTTTGTTGTTTGTAGTGCCTCATCGCCTGGGCGCGTCTGCGGTCAGGCTTGTGAGGAACCGGGTCCCGAGGCTGTGCTGCTGATTTAGCACACTTGGAGATGCAATGCACCCCCACACCCGTCCCCACCCCCCTCCCACGGGGGGGTGGGTCCTCACGCAGGCCGGGCTCAGCTGGCCTCACCCTCCTCCTAAGATGCTTCATCGAATTCTAAGTTCCCACTAGGGCTCTTCATCTCTCCTACTAAAACTAAGTTGAGCTCGCGTACATATCATTTGCTGCTGCATGCATCATCCAGCGGATAGACTAAGTATATATTGATCTCATCTCTATATAGTCTAAGTAGTAAACAAAACTCGGTATGTTGTTAACTCTCTGATACCCCCCTCTAGGTATGGGTGGTCGGTGTTGGTGCCAAATGCATGTGTTTTTGTTGGTGCTTGCATTTTTTGTTTGCAAAATCTCTGGCTGGATGGCTCTCTTACAGGTCATCCCAATTGTATCCGTTTTATACCATAGCCTAACTCTTGGCACGTTTATACTCTTGGCATCCTGGGATAGCGGGGCATCTTTCTCATATTTATCTATAACATATCTGCAAAAAAAAAAATCCTTAATTAAGGTCTGCCCTAGCCGGGGGATGGGTCCAACTGCCTTGCAGTATTTGTTCCCAGCTTTAGCCAAAACTCTCCCCGACCTCGTATTCCAGGAAGGACCAGGAGTTTAGTTATCAAGTAGGAGAGTAGATTTGGAGAGTAGTAGTAGTTGTAGTAGTGTGTAGTTAGTTCGACACGGCCTCCCTTTCTATCGAAGCGGTTTTAAACAAATTATCAGGCATCTCGTCTCATGAATAGGTGTTGGTTAAAGTAGTTCTTACTTAGACATAGTTAGGCATTTACCATTGCACTCTCTGTCTATTCCCTCAGCGCTCGCGGATCACATAGTTCTCTGAACATATGTTAGGAGCATTGGGTGGTTGTGGTTGATATATGGTAATGGCGGAGAGGGTTATCTTGAGGAGGTGATATGAGGTATGGAGAGAGAGGTGATGGTGGTGGAGGTAGGTAAGGCTAAAAAATCTGCCCTCGCAAACTTCCTCGGAGTGGAACGGTTTGCAGGCGCTTGGGTCGGATGGACATTTCCTTGCCGTTGACACGGTAAGCAAGGTATGGATCCTGGTCAGCTGATAAGCAACAGCTGTCATGGTCGGGGCCAGGACTAAGTGTCTCCTCCTCTCTGCATCATATCATCATCAGATGACTCCCTCATACATCCCTGTCGTCCTCCATCTATCAGCTGATAGTCGGGCTGGATCCTCCTCAGGATCCCTCCTCATCATCCCTCCTCTAGGTCCTCCTTTAGGGTCGGACCCGGTATTTACCCTTGGTGATTGTTGCAGTAGTGGTGAGCTCAAGTAGCAGGCTATTGGCTGCTCCTCAGCCGGGCGAATACTCATCGTCCACTGGTTAAGAACTCCCGGGGGTAAACAGGTTCGGAACAAAAGGTATGTTAAATAGGTGAAGGATTTGGTTTGGTGCCGGCTCTGTTGCTCCTCCAGGCATGAGGCCACGTAGTCTGGAGATGGGTGGTCCTCAGGGTAGTATGTAGTCCAGCGATGGTGGGCTCAGGCATATGGGTGGTCCATCGTCTCTGGTGAACGATGTCTGAATCGTCCTCAGATACTGATGTGTATGTAACCGTTAGCGTTTTAGAAGTGCTCCGAAATCTGACATGATTAGTATCTGTGGAATCAAATTAGCTTTATATAAGTATTTAATATAAGACTTTTATTTTTATATACGTAATATATTATAAACACGTATATCAATTTTGCATGTATATAGGCCTAAACCGACTATGCAACAATTTTTGACGATTATGAAATACCCTCGTTAAACCTTTTGTATGTATGCAATGTTTGAAAACGGTTATAGTCCAGCAAAAACATTTTGACCTGGTTCTCTATAACCTTGGCTCTTGATACCAATTTGTAACACCCCCAAAATGGGTCGCAGCGGAATAAGGATCCGGGGCGTGTTACTTCAAGATCAACAGCACAAGATATATATAAGAACGACACAAAAGTCGTTTAAATTGATACATGGGATTTAAATAAACGACATATTACAAAAGCTTATATAGCTTTATCTTGTTCTTTTTGTTTAATATTACAAAAGGTAACATAGATTTTCCAAAACATGATGCACATAAATCTTTAACAGTGCAATCCAAAACATAATCCAATGCATCCTTGGCACCTCGTGCCTATTGACCTCCTGAAAACATTGCTTAAAACGTCAACAAAAATGTTGGTGAATTCATAGGTTTATGTATTTAAATTATGCAGGACCGCAAGACTTTCCCGTGATGTTACAACATATGCCAACAATCACAAAACCAGATTACTGTTGCACTAAGCTCATGACACTGAAGCTCAACCTATATTTTGCTATTTTAGCAGTTATTTGCCCGTACAGATGTTGTAACCCGCAACATCCAAGTCCGACATGGTCAACGTTCGTTCCCGGTGATAGCTAATCACCCAAACGGGGAGGTTAATCCCAATAGATCTATTTATAACATTCGCGCTCACATAATGCAATTAACAACTACATCTATGCAATTGACAGTTCATGATAATGGGCTCAGGAGGGTTATCGCTACTTAGGCAAACACATAATCAATATATTTAAAACACTTGCGTCCAATTTATAAAACAAAGCATGTTTTCACCCCAAATAATAGTAAATCAGTAAAACTGTAAAAAGTGGGGCTATGAACTCACCTTGAGTACAGATAGTCCAAATAATCACAGATAAAACGTCACGCAAGACGATAGATGCAACCTATTTAAATTAAGGTCGTATAAGTACCGAGTACTTTAATTAATAACATTGAATATAATCTTATAGTTGTTACATCGTACTATCGTTCGGGCTATCATAATTAAAGAGGTCATGACATGACGTACGAGGAGTTAGGACACTTTAAATCGTAAATCCAACAACTCGTCGATACGCCATCCGAAGAGGCCTCATTATGAAACTCCCTAGTATTATAGCACTTTGATAACCACTCAATATTCTATATAGCATAATCACCGACTAATCGTTTTAGTAAAATAATATTTATAAAGTGAAAACGTTTATAAATATACTTTTCGTAAAAATGACCTAATTTGGTCGTTTTAAGTCCGTTGCTCGCGTTTCTTACGTCCACGTCTTCGTAGTAAGACGAGTGATCAAAATATTACATTTTCAAGTTTTTGATATTCTGCGATGAATAGTGTTTTTACTATTCACAACAGCTTATATACTCGTTTTTACGTTTTAATTAGCGTAAACTCGTAATCGTAATAACTTATTCGTTTTAATCCCGATTTTAGTGATTCCTTCGAGTACGTCTTTGTTATTAAAAGATGTATTATATTTTATAAAGTTGGGTCCGCTGATGAATAGTACTTTTACTGTTCATAGTTTATAAAATTACTTTTATAAACTTTAATTATCGTAAATGTCGTAGTTTATTCGTTATAGTTCCGTTTTCATCGATTCTTTCGAGTACGATCTCGTAATTAAAAGTTATATCATATATTAGATGTTTTAAAAATAAAAGTTGCTGTAATGAATAGTAACTTTTATAAAAATAGTTTTATAAAAGTATTTATAGTCGTAAACTCGTAATTAACGTATCTTTTTCGTTATAAATCGGTTTTTCGAGTTTCTTATCATTTTGGAATCGGCATGAGATGTAGTATTTTATAAAATCATAAAACATATATGTAATTTTCGAATTACAAACAGCCCCTAAGATATTATTTTCAAAAGTGTTATAAAACTTGTTTTATGTATTATTTAATTTAGTAGTTTACTTTAAAAACCCTAATAACCATATGTAACATATGTGATACTAATATTAATGTCCATTAGTCTATATATTTTTCATTTTGTCCATGATTAACAAGTTTAACAATTAACTTTCCATTATTTTCACATGTGAAGATTAAGAAACCTTATAAAACCCTAATTTAACCTAAACATGTTTTACTTTAAACCATATGATACATATTTTTACTTTCACTTTTCCCATGATATATTGACCATATGAATAAGAATAGTGAATTAAAATCATATAAACATAAATAATAACTTCATTTTACATATTAAAAAAGTCTCTTGTGGTGATTTTAGCCATAATTAACATATTAACATAAAATAATGATATAAAAAAGTATGGAGGAATTAGAAAGACATTAGGGTTCATGATGTATGAGATGGAAAATGAATGCTAAACCCATTGTTTGATTCATAACCAAAGCTTACAAGCTTATAACCCAAAATTAGGTTTGAAACCCTAATTTTCCCTTTTCTTCTTAAATCCTTGCAAATGGTGATTCAATGCTTGAAAATACTTTAGTATGCCTTAGGTTGATGTGTAATGGGTTTGTATTGGATTGTATAAAAGTTTTTGTATGGATTGCTTATGAGTGTATAAAATGCCATGGGTTTGGAGCTTAGAAAAGAGAAAGAAAAAGAATTTTGTAAGTAAGAGTATGCAAAGTTTTACTTATGCATGCATGTGTATTTTATAGTAAAATTCTAATTAACTAACCCATGGTTACTTTCTAAACCTTGAACATGGTAAAGAAGTCAAGTTGTTTCTTGGTGTAGAGTTGGTTCCCTAGATCTTTCTTAATTATCTAGATATATATGGACAAGTTGTTAATTCTTGGTTTTATCCTCAAAATTTCGGCACAATATACATATATGTGATGTTATTTTGATTATTTTTGGTATTGGGTATAATCGTGGGTATTTGTTTAGGCGTAGTTAGGTTTTGGAACTTCCGGGAATGCCTAAACGCATTTTATCGTGAAACGTAAGCATTTTACGTAACCAATAAAAATATGATGATACAAAGTTAATAATTATCCTCTAAATAAATTCATTATAACAACTTGTTAGGATATACTTTTAATTGTTGTCTGAATGCCCGTTTACATTGTATGATCTTTTTTTGTTTACGCGATTTAGCTTAACTGATTATGATTTAAGGAGTTAACGCGTAAACCCTAAAAATAAATTTTGTGAATTACATAATGTCATACAATGACCTAAAACACGAGGTGTTATACACAGGATTTTACAACTCTTGATAAAACCGAGAAGACAATTGAACATTTTACGTGATTTTACAAATCAAAGAGATAAAGCATATAATTTACTTTAGCAATTTTGAGTTTTAAATTGAGTTCAAGTGAATTTATTTTCCTTTTAGAAGTGGTTAAATCGCCTTTTAAAGACAATTGTTAAATCGCCTTGTAAAGGTAGTTGTTAAATCGCCTTGGCTTAGAACTTTATTAAATCGCCTTCTAAAAGAAAATTTCTAAATCACCTTGGCTTGGAAGATCTGTTAAATCGCCTTGCAAAGGAACTCTGTTAAATCGCCTTCTAAAAGAAATTGATAAATTGCCTTGTGAATGAAAGATGTTAATTCGCCTTGCAAAGAATGTTGTTAATTCGCCTTGAACTGAGATTGCTAAATCGCCTTAACCAAACAAATTGCTAATTTCCATTGTTAAAGAAAATTGCTAACTCGCCTTCAGCAAAGAAATTGCTAATTCGCCTTCACCAAAAACGAAACTTAGATTTTTCAAAACACAAAAAAAACTCACTTTTGTTCGTTTTTACCTAAAATTTCTTTTACAACTAGTATTACTAAGCCTATATGTACCTTAAAAATGCAAACTTTATGGTTTTTAAGCCAAAAATTTTGAAATCAAGATTTGTATTTTTTAAAGCTTTTCGAACACTAAAATGCACAAAAACGTGATGTTTTCATTGATTCAAAGCATGTACACCTATATCTAAGGATACTAGATCAAATTTACCTATATAAATGATGTTTTAGTGTAACAAAAAGCTTTGAACATGAAAACAAAATAAAAAATGGTACGGGTAGCAAAAAAACGAGACAAAGAAAAGAAAAACAAACATAAAACTTAACAAATCACTCCATGGCTCTTGATACCAATTGTAGAATATGCTAGTAATCTATAATACCAAATAACAATTAAGAAATTCTAGAGAGAGAAAGTGGATGGGAGGAAAGTTCTAGTGAGAGATAGTAAGAAAGAAAAAAAAAGGATTAGATTATGTGAGAAATAAACTAACCAAACAATTCCATCTCCATGTGTGGAGAGGGTATTTATACATCATAGCTAACCGGCTATGGGCTTTAGTAATGGGCTTTCTTTGTGTCTTTGGCCCGGTTTGCTTACTAACATTACATTGAATTATTCTACGAGCTATGACTAACTATATTGGTAGTGACCGATACTTTTTGTGTTTCTAACAACTTAGTTTAGAATTAACATAAATTAGATAATCAAAATATAAATAAATTAAGAGATTTAACCTCGCTTCAAGTGTTCGACACCCTACTTACCATGAAGCTACCACCGACCAGGTACACTGCCCATTAAAGTGTTGTTTTTGGTTAAGTCGACAAAATATAAATTTAAAACTTTAATCATAAAAATATACACCACACAATGACACTTCATTAAGATTAGGTATTCGTTCCCATGATCTAGCCAGAACCGGAGGGATCTACCCAGTGACATTCCATTAGTTAGAATAGAAGTCCTTAGGTATGATGTAAAAATGAGTAATGTGAGAAAAGGGAATAATGCGGACTAAGATAGAGCTAAAACTGGAACAAACCCAACAAGGTGTTAGTGATGAAGTCTTGGTAAGCATTGAAGGGTGATGACATCAAATAACGTCTATTTTATAGCATCATTTATCCCATGTAACTAACCCATTTTGTATAATTATTGCAAAGAATTGTTACTTAATCGTTTGTATGTGAGAATTACAGTAATTATGGAGTACTTGGTGAAAGTTAATTAAAAGACACGCATTCTAGAGCTTAAACGAAGATATTTTAAAGATTACTATTCTGATAACCAATACGCCGTATCCATCAAGGAAGATACGGCATATCTGTGCCTACACTCACCAAAGACCACGAAGGAAACAAGATCCAATATACCGTATCCAGAAGAAGGCAATACGCCGTATTCAAGCTATAAGGAAATAAAATATTTTGGAAGATATCAAACGTGGTCCCTACTCTAAGAAACCCTTAATACGCCGTATCTAAGACTTTGGATATGCCGTATCGACAATATTCCAAAACCTATATATAGAAAACTCAAAAACGAGTTTTAAGTGTGCTAAATCATATTCTCGGTACCTAAACTATAAAAGTCGATTTTCAGAGGAGAAAAAGAGCAAAAGAGGCCGAGCAACGCGATTAATTCCATAGGAGACAATGTGTAATTTCTTATACTCTTGAAATCGTTCAGTTTTTGTATCTTTCGTTAACTCGGTTAGTTTACATTGGCTAAATCATTACTTTTGTATTAATTATAACGTTTGAAGGCTAATACCTTCGGGTATTAGCCATTATTAGGAAGATCTTTATGTTTGGTTTGTTTATCTTGATTTTTAAATTTATCGTTGATTGCTTGTTTATGTTTATCAATATACTTGTTTACGTGCTTTTGTATACGACCTATCATTTAACTGGATCTAGTGATACGGACCAAGTAATCTAGATGCCGAGATAGCTCTCAATATAGTGATTTATACATCTAGACCAATAGGATCACAAATAACAACCTAACTTTGCCCTTAGATTGTGAGCTTAGTTGGACCATAAGGTAACCTTGGTATCAACGAGTACGCTCTCGATTAATTGGTAATGACTTGGTTAGTGGACTACTATTGTATGAATTGCCATTAAGTGGTAAGTGGGTAAAGTCTCTATGAGCTAGGGTTTAACAAGATCATCATTGCTTTAATCCCTAAGATAGATTATAATCAGCAAATAAGGATGCTTTATGCGGATGCTTAAATTGTGACAAAATTTACGTGTCTAGGTCTTAGGAAGAAGTACCGCCTAAGTCTTAAGAATGATATGCCGCCTCAAGATAAGTAATCATTGCACTAAATAAACAAACCAACGTTCTGATTGGATTAATAATGGTTAATATAGTTTTCTTATATTTTGCTAGGCCGCTCTTTAATCTTCTGTTAATTTGCTTGCGTGTGTTTGATGTGTTTCAATAGCTTTAAATTTATAATGACTGAAAATACCAATTTTATTATAGGAAAGCACACGAGTAAAAGTATAACCTACGTATGTAGTATAATCTTTTTAGGTAATTCCATGTCGTCCACAGGGATTTGAGTAGTATTCAAATAGTCAGAAGAAAAATAGACTTTAAAAATTTTGAAAATAACTTTTGTTTTATCAGTGATAATAAAGATGACTACTCGGATAGTTGAAAATAATTCATAAGTGTTGGAAATAATTAAGACCTCGAAAATGGAACCTTTAACTTATAAAAAGGATTTCTTGTCAGAAAATGTTTTCACAAATTAACTTGAGTAACTCAAGACTTATATTTAGTTAACTAGACCAAATGTGTCACTCAAATATTCCAATAACTTATTATATCAAAGCTTATTTTGTTTATCAGTTTACGAAAGTAGATTTCTCGACACAGACGTTAAATACCATAGACAAATCTTTAAAACCACATAAATCATAATGGGTCTTTCGACCTATACCGATAAGATTATATAATCTAAGATTGATAAGCAAAACCAACAAGATAAGACATAATAGGATTGCAACATAAGCTTGAGATTAAAGAGATCATGATCATACCAAACACTTATTCATTATCATAACATCATAGAGTAGTCATGATAGATTTAGCCTCTCATGGCTATGGAGTTCATAACATAACTTGATTCGATAACAAATTTCATTCTTTTACTAAACTAGTATGATGTTCTTTGTCGTTCTTGGTGATTTGATCTTGATTCTTCGAAGGATATCATGATTATGCCTGGAGAATGATTGGATGTGGGAATTGATACTAAGTTGTTTGTAAGTATGAGATCAATATGAAATGTGTGAATTTTGGCTCTGTTTATAGGCTGATTTCAGGGTGGAAGTGCGACGCACAAGGTAAAATGTGCGGCGTACTTGGTGATTAATTGCAAAGGGAATTAAATGTTTATTGGAGAAGTGTGGCGCACAAAACAATTTATGCGGCGTACTTAGGGTATTAATACAGTAGTATTTATGTTTTCATTTATTCTTCAACATCAGATGGGAAGTGCAGCACACAAAATACTTTGTGCGGCGTACTTATGGAGTTAATGCTGAATTTAACTAAGTCTTTTAATTCCTTTGACTTGAGGATAAGTGCGGCACACACTTGATAAGTGCGGCACACATTTGTATTTTTAGGCTTGATTCTTTATCTTTTCTTGTGTGTTGTATTCCTTAGCGTATAAATACTCGATCTTTATTGTGTTTGACCTCGGGATATCTTCAAGTGAACCTGCAAGTAATTCAAGATATTAAGTATCGAAACACGAGAAATGATTATATATATACAAACAACGCCACTGAAAACATGTATAATTTGGGCGTTATCAAATCCCTCCACCCTTAGCTGTTGCTTGCCCTCAATCAATCAAAGCAAGAAAATAAGATCATTTATCGTGACATGGAGAAAATTTAGATTTTACAAGTGTTTACAGGTTTAGATAACTTTTCAGGCATTGACATATAACTAAGCACCTCACATAGGGAAATGTGTTTAATTTAGAATTCACTCAGTTCACTCAGATAGGGTTCATGTATTGTGAAGACACTCAAATTGCACAGACATAATCTAGACAACCACCATAGGCTTGTACTTGACACATAAACCTGACCGAAGGGCGGAACTTGATGCTGATACTAGATAGTAGCATACAGATCTTCATGTGCTGAAATTTAAACCTTTATTTCTTTGAACTTCTATATCTTAACATTTTTTTATAATAACTAAGGCTTGGCACATAACTTCTTCTTTCAACATTGACTTTTTACTTAGGTATTTCAGCAACTTAGCACTAAAGGGAGTGCTTGCAAGAACAAAAACTTGCGGGATTCGTAACATGTAATAGGCTTCGGTCTAGTAAATGATGATCAAGCACAAGTTCTAAAACTTCTAAATTACCGGCTTTAAATATAATTATCAACCAATACCATTGCTCCAGAAAAGGCGACAAAACCACATATACACATCCATAACGATGGAATAGATACATGTAACAAACTAAAGGCATCAATTATCTTGGGTACCAAAAGTGGGTACCTAAATATTCTAAAGGTTTATAATTCTCACAATTTAGTGGACTGGGTTGTGCTAGCTATAGTGTTAATCCGGTTGGATTTGCCTTACTAAGAGCATTTTTAATATTGAAAGCATATATGTATTAAGATTTTGAAAGTATCAGTTGGAAAATTTTAGCAGGACAAACATGGAGGAATATGATTAATTTTTCCTATGTGGCTCTCCTCCACACTTAAGTTGAACATTACCCTCAATGTGATAACTAATAATAGAGATAAAATAAGGAAAATTAAGGGAAAACTGTACTTCTTGGGCCATAGAGAAATGTATAGCTGCAAGAGAGCTATCATTGAACGTATTTCATAATTATTCAAATCTTTAAGCTATATTACCTGCATAAAAGTAAACACACAAAAACATAAAAAAAGAAAATATTTTTGTTGTTTTTTTAATATTAGAAAATAAATAAATGATATGAATGGAAGAATGGAAGAGAGACTCCTCCACACTTAAGTGAAGCACGGGTTGCCTCCCGAGAAGCGCTTAATTTTTAATAAAGTCGTTAGCTAGACTCAAACTTGGTGAGTCATTCTTTAGGAAAGAAGGGAGTGACTGCTTTCCTTTGGTCATTATAATCTTCTTCTTCATGATATAGTTTGAGTCGATGGCCATTAACAATGAATGTTTTTCCATCATTTCCATATAGTTCAACATATCCAGACAGATATTGGTGTTTTATTACGTATGGTCCTAGCCAGCAAGATTTGAGTTTTGGCTGTTTCAATTTGTACTTTGAGTGAAAGAGCAGAACCTTATTTCTGTGTTTGAATTCTTTTCTCAACCTTAGTTTTCTATCATGCCAGACTTTGTTTCTTGATTTGTATAGACGAGATTTTTCATAGGCTTGGTGTCTAAGTTCGTCGAGTTCATGTAGCTAAAACATTCTTTTCTCACCAATAGCGATGAGATCTGGATTGCAATTCTTCAGGGCCCAGTGTGCACGTTGTTCAATTTCAAATGGCAAGTGGTAGTTTTTTCTATATATTAGTTTGTAAGGTGTGGTACCGGTAGGTGTTTTGTAAGCAGTACGAAAAGCCCACAGAGCGTCATCAAGTTTTCTTGACCAAATAGCATGATTGTCTTTAACATTCTTTTCAAGAATTCTTTTAAGAGCTCTGTTCGTGTTTTCAACTTGACCACTATTTTGAGGGTGATATGATGTAGAGAAATGGTGGTTAACTCCATATCGTTTCATTGTCTTTTCCATTATTTTGTTGCAGAAGTGAGTACCTCGGTCGCTGATTAGAGCTTTGGGCATTCCGAAATGGCAGAATATTTTCTTTAAGAAAGTGATAACCATTCGGGCATCATTGGTTGGTAAAGCTTGAGCTTTGGCCCATTTAGATACGTAATCAACAGCGACCAGAATGTATTCAAAATTATGCGATTTTGGGAATTGTCCCATAAAATCGATACCCTACACATTGAAAATTTCACATACTTGAATGTTGGTTAAGGGCATCTTATCACATTTCGATATATTTCCCGTCTTTTGGCATGCTTCGCAAAGGCGAACTAGAGTATGAGCTTCTTTTATGATTGTCGGCCAGTAAAATATTGAATCTAGGACCTTTTTAGCGGTTACATTTGGTCCATAATGTCCACCGGTTGGTCCGTGGTGATATTGATCTAAAATGGTTCGGGTTTCTGGTCCAGATACACAGCGTCTAATCATACCGTCAGAACATACTTTGAAGAGGTATGGTTCTTCCCAAAACTAGTGTTTGAGGTCAGAGAAGAATTTGTTCTTTTGTTGGTACGTCATTCCTTTTGGTATACTATCAGATACCAAGTAGTTTGCAAAGTCTGCGAACCATGGTTCATCTATGGTGTTAATTTCCATAAGGGTTTCTCTAGGAAAGTTATCATCCACTTCATTGTCATCACTTATTCTTTCATTTTCAATTCGGGACAAGTCATCGGCAACGACATTTTCTTTACCTTTTCTATCCTTGATTTCTAGTCAAATTCTTGTAAGAATAGTATCCAATGAATAAGACGGGGTTTTGCGTCTTGTTTTTTAGACAGATGTTTAAGAGCTGAATGATCAGTGTGAACAATAGTTTTTGATAGAATAAAATAGGATCTAAATTTGTCAAATGCAAAAACTATAATCATAAGTTCTTTTTCAGTTACAGTGTATATTTGTTGAGCTGGATTAAGAGTTTTGCTTGCGAAGTAGATTGGATTAAAGTTTTTACCATCTTTTTGACCTAAGACAGCTCCAACTGTAAAATCACTTGCATCACACATAAGTTCAAACGGAAGATTCCAGTTTGGGCTTACAATCACAGGAGAACATGTGAGTTTCTCTTTTAATAACTCGAATGCTTTTTGACATTCATCATCAAAATCAAATGGAGTATCTTTTTCAAGCAGCTTAGTTAGAGGTCGGACAATTTTTGAGAAATCTTTTATGAACCTTCGGTAAAAACCGGCATGTCTGAGAAAGCTTCTAATACCTTTGATATTAGTACGGGGTGGAACTTTTGAGATTACGTCAAATTTTTCTTTGTCGACTACAAGTCCTGCGCCATACACCTTGTGTCCAAGAACAATTCCTTCTTTGACCATGAAGTGACATTTTTCTCAATTAAGGACAAGATGAGCATCTTTGCATCGCTGGAGAATTTTATCGAGGTTGTTTAGGCATTTTTCGAAAGAATCTCCAAAGACGGAGAAATCGTCCATGAATACTTCAACGGATTCTTCAATCATGTCGTGAAAGATTCCTAACATGCACCTTTTTTGATGACATCAAATAATGTCACTTTTATAGCATCATTTATCCCATGATTCTTACCCACTTTTTAAAATTATTACATGAATTGGTACTTAATTGCTTAAAGTTGTTATTTGCAGTAATTATGGAGTACTTTATGAAGTTATGCTAAAAGGCACACATTTTGGAGCATAAACGAAGAGTTTAAGAAAGTCTACTGATTTGACAACAAATACGCTGTATTATTCTAGACCTATAAGACGTATCCAAGACTTTTTCGAATCAAAAGACCATTGCCTGACTTTAAAGAATATGTCGTATCTACATCAACGTTACGCCGTATATAATACTTTGGTCAACGAAGAAGAACTAACTAGTTTAACATCAATATGCCGTATCCATCAAGAAGATACGGCGTATCCATGCCTAGACTTCACAGATAACCATGAAGGATTAGAGACCCAATACGCCATATCCAAGAGCCTCTATACGTTGTATCCAAGGTTTATTAAACACTAGAAGATTCTAAAAGATATCAAACGTGGTCCTTACTCTAAGAAATCCCCAATACGTCATATCATACATTGCCCAATACGTCGTATTGACCTGTTTCTAGACTTTATAAATAGAAGACCCTAAACTCAATTTTAGGCATGCAAGTGAAGCCCTAAACCACCAAGTCGACCAAGAGACGAATAAAGGAGCCTAGAAGGTCAGAAAAGAGCCTCAAGATCATGGGAAAACTCTTGTAATCTTCGCGCAACCAAATACGCGTTCGGTTAAGGTTTTTTTCTTTAATCGTTCATATATGAAACCGTGTGTATTTTTACAATGACTATCGGCTAATACCTTTAGGTATCAGCCATGTTTATGAAGATCTAATGTTTGTTTTGTTTATATAGATTGCTTAATTTATCGTTAATTGTTAATTATGTTTATCAATTTATATTTGTTTACGTGCTTAAGTATGCGACCTAACATTCAATTGGGTCTAGTCCTACATATTTAATGCGCTGCAACTTTGGTGTTGTTTAGGCGTAGGCTAAGAGTCCGGGATAGCTCTTCATATTGCAACTTATATATCTAGAATCATAGGATCACAAATATTGACCTTTCTTTACTAATAGTTTATGTGAGCTTAGTTGGACTAGCAGGTGACCCTAGGATCAACAAGTACGTTCTCGTTCCATTGGTAAGGATTCGGACAGTGGACTACTAGTGTATAAGATGCCATTAAGCAGTAAGTGGGTAAAGTCTCCATGAGCTAGAGTTTTTTAAGAGAACCAATATGAATCTCCTAAGATAGATTATAATCAAAAAATGCTTGCTTTATACGGATGCATCTATTTGTGACAGAATTAGCGTGTCTAGATTTTAGGGAGAAGTACCGCCTAAATCTAGGAATGATATTGCCTCTGAGATAAGTCAATCATTGCACTAAATAAACAAACCTGCGTTTTATCGGATTATTCATGGTTGATACGTTTTCCTTACATTAGTGTTTGACCGCTCCTCTATCGTTTGTTCATCTTCTTGTGTGTGTTTATTGTTTTACTTGTCATCAACACCCTGGGTTAGATAACTAAACCTCGTGCCAGTCTCTTAGGCTGAAACCCTCCTTTTTGCATTAGTTTTAGGTTTAACTTAGATAACTAAAATACTGATAGAATTAGGAATTAATGCTCTCGCTCTTAGTGATCGACACCCTACTTACCAACGAAGCTACATCTGTCCGGGTACACTGCATGTTAAAATGTTGTTTTTAGGTATAGTCAGCATAAAATAAATAGTAAAACTTGATACATAAAATACCTATTCACAACGACACATCAAGTTTTTGGCGCCGCTGTCGAGGAGTGAAGTTGTTTAATTCTTTTTTTTATTAGTGTTTTAGTTTAGATTTAGTTTAGTTTAGATTAATTTGCATATTTATGTGTGTTTGTTTTTGTGTGTTTGATTTTTGCATTATATATTTTTTTACATATTGTGTGTTTGTGTGTTTTTTCTGCATTGTTACAGTCTAATGTCACTTTCTAAGTTGAATACTCAATACGGCGTATGCATCTACTTGGATATGGCATATAATTTTTTTTCAAACCAATACAACGTATTCGACTCTATCATCAATACGGCGTATTCAGTTTACTGAATATAGCGTATTTGTGTATTTGACCATTTTCTTTCCTAGCTATTTTATTACAGTTTAAAATGGACGATCCCAACATTACTATGGAAGAATATATCAGGCTTGAGGAAGAAAAAACTCGCAGGCATGGTAAGGTGTATAACTGGGAAACTGCTACGTATGGTAAGATCTGGTGTAATGAAGACTTTCACGACCTCAGATCCATTGAAACTGAATTCCCAGCTATAGTCTTAAATGACGCGTTAACATCTGAAGTAGCACTCTCGTGTGAACCCAAGTTAAGTCCTCTTAACAACAATCAAATTAACTTTAGAATATCGTTTGACGAATCCGAAGATGAAGATTACACGGAAATTTTTGACAAAAACTTGTTTTCTTATAAAATAATTTCTGCCAATGATTTGAAAACGGATTTAGAAAATGATAATGAAAAAGTCAATATGCCGTCGTTTCCATCACCCGAGCCTACGTTCAGTTATTTTAATGATTTAGACTTCTTTTATGATTTTGAGAATGAATTTCTAGCCATTGTTTACAATGATGCTCTTACATCTAAATTAGATTTCTTAACTGAACCTGCTGTGAGTCCTCAACATATCGATGAATTTGATTTGAAAGATGCAACATCGTTGTCCGAATGTGATGAAGAGGAACAAAACATTTTATACTTTAATGATCTATTTCTTTTTAACGTAATTTATCCTGATGATTAAAAATTAAATAAGGACAATGATGATGATAAAATCGATATTAAACAGTCTTCAAGGGGTAATGTAATAAATATCGATAATGGTGCTTATGCGCATGGGTCAAATAAGCTTTTGGAAACAAGTCGTGATACATCTAATAAATTTTTCAAAACTGAAACTTTTATCAAGGAATTAAATGTTAATATCATGGCTTGGAATTATCTTAACAACAGGATGATATTAAATCTTATCAAGAATTTATATGTGCCGTTTGGCATCCCATTCGACCTCAAATTTTTTTATAAGGATGGGATTAAATTGGGGCAAGTCTAACTTAAAGACTTTTCTGTAAACAAAAGTGCTTGTCGGGAGACAACCCGGAATGTATTTTCAATTTTTTATCGAGTCTGTCTTCTCAGACTGCCTATACAGCGTATCCAAACCCCATGGATATGGCGTATTGACCTTTTGGACGTTATCCAGTCTTTATTTTCACCACATATATACGACGTATTCAATAAATGAATATAGCCTACAGGTATTAATATGGCGTATCCTGGGGTATGGATACGGCGTATCGACTTCCTGTACAGCTATTTTGGATTTTATTTTCTAACTAAACGAATACACCGGAGATGGATTGCACTTTTTTTTCTTATATCTTGCACATGACTTCACTGGAGAGAAATCGACAACGTTGGTGAAGTATCGAGAATCTGGAATCTATGTGTGTTGATAGGATTAAATCCTACAATCACAACACACATTCTTGCTCATAAAATTAACAATAGAGAATCTACCGAGAAAAATATCAAGGGAGTTTCTCATTTTAATTCTTTAAATTTCCCGTGTTCAATGTTTTATCTATACAACGAGGACGTTGTATAATTCAAGTAGGGGATGGGAATTACAATGTATACTTGTTCTATTTCTCACATAAAATGCTTAAATTATTTTTTTTTCTTTCAAGCATACTTTTGTGAAATTACTTGTTACATAACCTGTACACAATAACCCTTATTAGATATTGTGAGGATTTAACCTTATCCGTTTCCAAAGGTTTACCCAAATTCTACAAAAATATGAGTGTGCCGGTGACGTTGTAGACTTTAGAACTTGGCTAGGTATATATCTATTCGAGACCACAATAATGATTACTATAGATTTAGATGGAGTAACTTGTTTATATTGGTACATTTTTAAGATTACACCCAAAAAGCCTATCTATGTTGTTTTATTAACTAACTACACTGGTTAGTTAAATCCTCGATAAACCCTTTGTTTACTCTCATGTTAAGAGTAAGATACCCCTAGAAAAACCTATAGAGCCAATCCTTTAGGAATAACACCAACTATTTGTTTTGTTACACCTTATCCTACCATGTTAGATTAAGTCCATTTATCAGTTGCTAGTTTCTTAAAGTGCAAAGTATGTATTTCTCGAGTCTTGTGTCAATTTCTATCTTTGGTACGGTTGAGAAGAAATTTGCACATTGCAAATGGGAATGTATAAAGTAGTCAAAATTCATGTATTTTTACTACCATCACAATTATTGGTACGCCCAAAGTATGAAGAATTATCAAAGGAATTATCCGGAGTTATTATGATCGTGAAGATGGTGAAATTACACCGAGTTTCGTAGTTAATATATGAAAAAAAAGAAAAAATCAGAAAAATCGCAACAAAAAAGAGGAGGAAAGTTTGGAGATAATCGTTTCTCAAAAGCTTAAATCGATGGAATTATATCAAGGATCGATTATTCGTTGATACGTCTTATAAGTCAATGATGTAAAGTTTTGTATAAAATGATAGATATCTCTACTTGTCTTGTAAAAGTATGTAAAGTATGGGATGATTGGCAGTTGACCGTTACGGGAACGCTGACTTAGGTTGTTGTTTTTGTCTATGATCGAGAAGTGTGTAAATAGTTGTGTTTTTTTCATGGAAACGGTCGAGAAAAAGTGTCTAGCAACTTGTACCTTATCTGTTTGGACTTGGTCTATTTGTATCGTAATTTTTATTTAACAACAATTTATTTCCCTTTCCTAATCATTAACCTTGGGTTTTACTCGAATGAGGATATGATCGAGTCATGCATGTCTATTCCGTCGTTACGGCCATGTATGCGTGATTCAGCTGCCTTGTTGGTTTATTACTTTTGGTGGAAGTTAGAAGATCCATAACCTATATCATTCTTCATCCTAAACCTTGGTTAAACTCAAATGAGGATGTGATCGAACATACATGTCTATTCCATCATTACGGCCTGTGATTCAGCTGCCTTGTTGGTGTAGTACTTTTGGTGAAAGATTGTAGAATGATCAACCCTAAGCCTTATTATAAAAACCCATTTTACCTTTATAAACTTGTTACTCCTTAGCTCTAGTGGTGGAGATGTGTATCCTTACCAAGCTTATGATAGAATACTCATCACGACCGAGCAATTGAGCGAATTAGTTACATGTTACCACATAGATTAGTTGAGTGATTTGAGTGTTTTCATCTACCTATTTCGTGAGGTGTTTGGTTGTCAAATTAACTAAGTTACTTCTCCTAGAGGAGATACTTTCCTTCTGATTCTAATCCCCAATCATCATCAAACAATCTCCCAATTTAAAATACAACACCATAGGGATAAACACTTTATATCCTGAAAAAGCCCCCTTTTTTAAATCCATAATGTCTGCTTAGGTCATCTTATACCGCGGGTTATAAATAACTATACACACCCTTAGGATGGGAATTTTCCATGTGAGGTGAAGGCGGTGTTTGAGTTGTTAAATAATATACTACCTTCATCCTAGAACTATCCGGACTATGTGGTTTGATTGGTGGGTCGAGGCCTATTATGTCTACATCTAAGGATGGACTATTGAGTAAAGGTTGAGGCTCCGGTCCATCAAAACTAGGAACTTCCCTAGAACTAAAAGAAGTGTTGTGATTACAATTCAAGCCTACTTCCTCTAGTTTTGTTTTGTTTAAAGGTTCTACCTCTATCGAGGTTCCTAAAGTCTTTTCTAATTCTTTCGGGTAAGTCACGGGCGGTGTGTATTCCTCAAATGACGGTAGGGTTTGTGTGGTACTCTCAGGGCTTGTAACTCCTACATCATTATCTATCGTACTTAGGCTATCTACATGCTCATCATAATCTAAGCATGACATGCACCTAGGTACATGTACCCTAACCATATCATCCCCAACTATTTGATCATTTGGATTTGCTATTGTTTCATTAAAAATAGAGCTTGTTGGGTTGCTACATTTTTTCATATTAGGCACAATCCTCTAAGGCATACTATGCTCCTATATCAATAAACTTCCTAAGATCCCCTTCTGCAGTCAAATTGATGATATGGCGGGATAACGAGTCGAGATGTTTAAGAAAGATTTCAATTAGGTTCCATATACTAAGGCCATGATTCAGGACTTTTCAGATTACATCTTTGAAACAAGTCCACGAATTGTAGAGAGATTCATCTTGATGTTGTTGGAACACCAAGAGTTGATCATGGAAGAATACATCAAACCTACGTACGCTAGAATAACCATACCTATTCATTATAATTTACAACATTTACATAATGTTAAAAACACCCCCACAAAGGGCACAATGAAAAAGATAGACTACAAGAAAGAAAATATACGAAATTAAAATCTCTCTTGAAAGGATTCAAACGAGTAGAAACAAATTAATACAATGACGACAACTAAACTTAATACCTTACGCAACGGCGTTAAACATGATGCGTTGTCGTAAAGGACTTCTAACAAGAAGTTTTACAACTCCCTAGGCAAGTAACCTAACCTTTGTATTAGTAGTTTTAGTATATGCGGAAGACTTCGAGGGTTTGTTTATCCAGATCTCAATAATGAATAGTTAGGAAAGGCTTATCGGCGGTCCTAATCATAATTCTAGTGGTTTGAGAGAAAGATTATTTGGTGTTTTAATATTTTATTTTATTAGAAAGTCAGTAAATAATATGTTTGAGAGGTTGGTTTGGTTTAGCTATTACAACTAAATAATAAACTAATGCTAATGGATGAAAACAATACAATAAAAAGATTGATAATGATTAAATTTAATCATATGGATTACTCTTTAGAACCCCCCACCCCACCCCCCCCCCCAACCCGAGCTTTCACATAGTGTTGTTGCTTGTCACACTTGTGATGATCTATGTAACAATTTCCATAAGTCAAGAACAGATTACCACAACTACCGCCGTCTACTTAATATGTCGATTGAGGCAACACACAAGTAAGGAAGATGAAGACTATTACAAGGTTCCCCAAGAGTAATAAAAAAAGCATTTAAAATTAAAATAAAAGTGGATCCAGCCATATAATGGCCAAGGTAGTAATGAAGATTGTTTACCCGATGTATCCTTTCTAAACCAATCATGTTTCCCCTAGACATATCAACAGCGATACAGACAAAAGCTGGTTTTCTAAAGCCTAACATGCATATTCATCACAAGAATTTAACACCATTAGAATCTACATTCAGGTTTCCATCCAATCAATAAATGAAACATAATAAGGAGTTCAGCCAACTTGTTAAAGATAAAGCAAAAACAATAATAATCACAACAACAAGACATATTGAATGATAAGATAATCTACTTGATTAAAACGAGAAATGAAGGAGTTATAATAGAGTTTGAAACCCTAAAATCTTCCTAATAAGTTGCCAAACGAACTAGGGTTCATCTCCCTTTTTTACTCTAAAGTTACACACCTTAAAACCCTAAGTTTGGGTTTGTATATATAGAATAATCGCTGCGACGGCATCGCGTTTTAATCGTGATGCCGTCGTGAAGTAGAATATTCTAGATCTTGGGCTGGGTCGTGCGAGCTGACGCCGTCGTGAGATGTTGTAACACCCGTCGTAAGGATGAATCAGATGCGTCACGTGACGGCCGTCTCCACCGCTGTAAACATAATTCCAGAGAGATGTTGGTGTAGTCGCCGAGTCTTGTCTGTTTCGTCTTCCAAAATGACCTCCGCAAGTCACGTGTATTTCCACCCAAAAATGCCTTCCCATATGCCTAAATAACCTAAAAAGGAATGATTAAGTACCTATTTTTGGCATAAATGCACGATTTAGGGGGTTAAATGACCCCGAAAAAGTGCATAAAATGACACCTCATCAGTGTTCATTAGGGAAAAGCAAGAAACATACCCATAAACCCAAATCTGAAAACAACATCCAAGATAAACTATATCTCTTGCACATGGATATTTGTGGTCCAATGCGTGTTAAGAGTATCAATGGGAAAAAGTACATTTTAGTCATCATGGATGATTATTCGAGGTTCATATGGGTTAAATTCTTACGATAAAAGATAGAACTCTTGAGTTCCATATCAAATTTTTGAAGCAAGTACAGTTCGTCTAAATGCAACTGTCAAGAACATTCGAACAGATAATGGCACAGAGTTTGTTAATCAAACACTGAAGTCCTACTATGAAGATGTCAGGATCTCTCACCAAACATTAGTTTCGTGCACTCGAAAGGCGAAACCGAACTTTAGTAGAAACTGCTCATACTATCTTGGTATTTTTAAAGGCTTCATTAGTTCTATGGGTAGAGGCAGTGACAATAACTTGTTATACCCAGAACCGATCCCTGATACGTTCTCGTCACAATAAAACACCATATGAGCTATCATATGATAGAAAACCATATTTAAAGTACTTTCATATCTTTGGTGCCCTATGCTATCGCATTAATGATAGTGAAGATCTAGGAAAGATGAAACCTAAAGCTGATATCGGTATTTTCATTGGCTATTCTCCCACAAAGAAAGCATATTGAATCTATAATAACCGGACAAGATTGATCATGGAAACTATACATGTCGAATGTGATGAGCTGAGGCCAATAGCTTCTGAACAATTCGGTTTAGGATCCAAGCTTCAACTTATGACTCTTGGAACTATCAGTTTAGGACTCGTGCAAAGCCTATCTTCCTCAACACCTTATGTTTCACCAATAACGAAAAGAATTGGATATCTGTTATCAACCATATTTGATGAATACTATCATCTTCACCAAGTGTTTGTATCTTTTGTGCATCCCGTTGTAGCTATCCCAATTCCACGATACAACTGGTATAAAAGCAACCAGTATCAAAAGCCTCAAGATTGTCCAAGATGCACCATCTGCTAGTACTTCACCAACATCCCAAGAAACACAATCTCCAGTTATTCATCCAGGTGTTGAAGAACAGATACAAGGAACTAAAACTACATAATTTGATAATGATCCCTTTCACAATATCTTCACTCCAAAACCAAGCTCTGATGAATCTTCATCACGGGATATCATACCATCAAATTTACATCCAGCCAACCAACCATTTGAACATCTTAGCAAATGGACAAAGAATCACCCGTTAAACAATGTAATTGGCAATCCTTCTTGACCCATCTCAATAAGACGCCAACTACAAACCGATACCATATGGTGGTATTTTGATGCTTTCCTTACTTCAGTCAAACCAAAGAACTACAAAGAAGCATTGAAAGAATATTGCTGGATTTAAGCCATGAAAGAGGAAATTCAAGAATTTTGATGAGGTCATTGTAAACGCACTAGTTTTACAACTCCTTAGACAGAGTACCTAATCGTTGCAGTGTAGTATAGCAAGGACTCGGGAGTTGTTATCGTTTTCTAGGGGAATAGTGTCTAAAGGCTCGAACTAAATCTAACTAAGATCTAAGGGGTTGAAAGAAGATTATTTTTGGTATTTTTGTATTTTTTAGAAAGCAGGTAAAATCTCGGTTTTAAAGGGGGTTTTGGTTTTAAACTAATTAAACTAAACTAGAAACAATTTGGTTGAGAAAACCCATAATGTGTAAACAACGTACTTTACTTACACATGCATAATCCTGTAGTTTTGCTTCTCCTAATGCTATTTGCTTTGTCATACTTGTGGTTGATCTGTGTCAGTATTTTAGGTCCATGAACGAATTACACGAATCCGGCTTCATGTAATATTCTTTAAGGAAAACACACATATAAGTGAATATGAAGACTATTACAAGGCCCCTAAGAGTATATTACATGCATTAAAACACTTAAGAAAGATCAACCATATTAGGGGTAAGGTAGTATGAAGACTGTTACCGATGGTATCCTTTCTACACACTCACGTTTCCCTAGACGTCTATGCTAATGTAATATTTTCTAGCCAGTTTTCTATAGCCTAACACACACATCCATCACAAGAAGCAATAATAAGAGGATCTACAAACTAAGTTTGATGCAATCATAAGTAAATACTAATAGATCTAGCCTGGCATGTTAAAGAGAAGCAAAGAACATTAAATCAAACAACACATAGACATATTGAAAGATTAAATAAAAATGACTTCACTTGATTAAAACATGAGTATAAGTCTGATACAAGAGGGTTTTCACACCCTAAAAATGACCTTTAAAGCTGTTAAACCCGAACCCTAATTATAAAGTTCGTCTCCAAAAAGTTTCAAACTAAAACCATAAAAACGAGTTTGTATATATAGGAAATAGGTTGCGACGGCGTTTCAAGAATCCTGACGTCGTCACTTCACCGAATCGTCTAGGGTTTCATTGAGGCGGTTATGTTCTAACGCCGTCATATAAATCTTGACTCAGGTCACTGTGTAGTTTTGACGCGTCACCACCTAGGAATTGAAAGTCACTTCGTGTAAAGCTTCAATGTTGTCCCATTTCTTCCCAGATTGAGTCCAAATCACGTGTATTTCCTCCAAAAGCTTCCCAAATGCTAAAAACACAAAAAGAAATGGTTAAGCACGTATTTTGGGCATATTTGCATGATTTAGGGGGTTAAATGATCCCAAAAAGTGTATAATATTGACAACTCATCAAATACCCTAGACTTGAGGATTTTGCTGTTTCCTCAAGAAATGGTTTTTTCTACCTAGAAGTAAGAAATACAGGGAATTTAACTTACTTTTTAAAGATAATTCATGACACAACCAATTAGACCTCGTAATTAAATAGGGCCCCCAAAACGAAAAAGAATACTAGCACCTCACAATAAGTGTTTTGAATACCTCTCTTTCCCTCATCACTCTGGAGTATAATGATAAATAACAATATGGGAAATGAACAATTAACACTCATTACCTGTCATGGCATATAAATTACCATAAGCTTGATAAAGGATGAAACCTCTACTGCTAATGGTTGTAAGCACCTAGAAATTACAGATTAAAGAGGTCTTTATAGGGTTGTTGATGTATGGAAATAGGAGGAGGTATGAACATTGTAAGTTAAACAACGAAACAGAAATGGGATGGATAAATATTTGGGTGACTTATGGTGTGGATTTGGGTGGTGATGAGGTTTAATTAATATACAAGAATACATGCGAATGCGTTGTTAAGCCAAGACTCGACCACACTAGGACTAATATATAAAACTCTACATCAAACTCTTTCTTTTTCTTTTCTGACTCTATTTTTGACATATAAACATAAACATAAGCAAGATAGGCAAACCCTATCATTTTTTTTTCTTTCCTTTTTCTCTATTTTATTTTAATTTATGTTTGATTTTTTTTCGTACGCCTTTTTGCCCTTACCATTTGCTTAAACATAATAATACATGACTTGGGTTTATAGACATACCCCTACACTTGAGTTTTAGAACTCATAAACATAAACTAACTAATGACCCCGAATTAAAAGGATCAAAATAACATGGAGTGTATTAAGCACGTATGGGGGTATTATTGGCCCTCCCACTTCTTTCTCCAATTCATTCATAAAATAAAAAACAACCATGAAATCCAATCGTCCCAAAAATGATATACACTAATAAACAACTCAACTTAGCGATCACGTACTCAATCTAATAAATAATATTGGGTTAATAACATATTGTACTATAAAAGAGTACAATACAAGGAAGACTAAGAAGAATTTGTTGTAACAATTGGTGAGGGTGAAAACGAATGCTGTTGATAGAAATAATGCCTAAGAAATGATATTTAATTTTTTTCAACCTCTTTACTTTTATAATCGCAAAATGTAAAAACGATTAATGGAAAATTATTCGTAAACAAGTAATTAGTAGTAAGTTTTTATTTCGAAAATTTAATCACTTAAAGGTATGAATAAATAAATGCTTAATGCATTTTATGACCAAATGAATTTTTATTTAACCTCACATTTTTTTATAAAAATTTCACAAATATTTCTATATCTTTTATAAAACATTTTTAGATTTAAAAGAAATATTTTATTCAAATAAATACTTTGAATTCAAATTTTCTAACTAAAAACGGCTAGAAATGTTCCAGAAAACACCCCCTAGAAAAGACAAAAAAAGAAGCGTCTGGGCTGGGCGGTCCTAATGACATCAAATAACGTCTATTTTATAGCATAATTTATCCCTTGTTATTAACCTATTTTGTATAGTTATTGCAAAGAATTGTTACTTAATCGTTTATATTTGAGAATGGCAGTAATTATGGAGTGCTTGGTGAATATTAGCAAAAGGCGCGCATTTTGGAGCTTAAATGAAGATATTTTTGAAGATTACTATTCTGAAGACCAATACGTCTTATCCATCAAGGAAGATACGGCGTATCCGTGCCTGCACTAACCAAAGACCACAAAGGAATAAATCTCAATACGCCGTATCTAGAAGATCTCAATACGCCGTATCGAAGATATAGTATGTGAATAATTTTGGAAGAAATCAGCCGTAAGGGTCCCTACACCAAGAAATCCCCAAATGCTGTATCCAATCCTTGATACGTGTATTCGAACTTGACTCCAGACCTTATACATAGAAAACTCAAAAACGAGTTTTAAGTGTGCTAAATCATATTCTCGATACCTAAACCATAAAAGTCGATTTTCAGAGGAGAAAAAGAGCAGAAAATCGAGCAACGCATATCAATTCCATAGGATACAACGTGTAATTCTATATACTTTAATAATCGTTTAGTTTTCTTGGTATCATTTCGTTTAACAATCGGTTAGTTTACCTTGGCTAAATAATTGCTTTTGTATTTATTATGACGTTTGAAGGCTAATACCTTCGGGTATTAGCCATTATTATGAAGATCTGAATGTTTAGTATTTGTTTATCTCGATTTCTTGATTTATCGTTGGATGCGTGTTTATGTTTATCAATTTATACTTGTTTGCGCGCTTTTGTATGCGCCCTATCATTCAACTGGATCTAGTGATATGGACCAAGTAAATCTAGAGTCTGGGATAGCTCTCCATATAGTAATTTATACATCTAGAATCATAGGATCACAAATATTGTCCTTATAAATCTGTGTCTAGGATACGCTTCGGGCTTAACTAGTTAATTGTATATTGCCAATGATTTATTGATCGTGTTGACTAGCAGGTGGACCTAGATAATTCAACAAATAACGTTTTTGATTCCATTGGATAGTTGGACAAGTAGACTACTAGTGTATAAATCACCATTAAGCGGTAAGTGGGTAAAGTCTCTATGAGCTAGGGTTTAACAAGATCACCATTGCTTTAATCCCTAAGATTGATTATAATCAGCAAATAAGGATGCTTTATGTGGATGCTTTAATTGTGACAGAATTAATGTATCTAGGTCTTAGGATGATGTAACACATAATTCTTAAGATTGATATACCGCCTCGAGAGAAGAAATCATTGCACTAAATAAACAAACCAACTTTTTAATCGAATTAATAATGGTTAATATAGTTTTCTTATATTTGGCTTGACCGCTCTTTTATCTTTTGTTTGTTTGCTTGCGTGGGTTAAAGTGCCTTGAATTGCTTGTATTCCCACCTAACCAAGCCGTGCCAGCTCTTAGACTGAACCCCCCTTTTTTCATATTAGGAATTAGATTAGGAACTGACATAGGTTTTAAATAGAGAGAAATTAACATAGATTAGATAACCAAGATATTAATTAAATTGATAGATTTAACCTCGCTTCAAGTGTTCGACGCCCTACTTACCACGAAACTACTACAGATCGGGTACATTGCCCGTTAAAGTGTTGTTTTTGGTTTAGTGGGCAAAATATAAATTTAAAACTTGAATCAATAAAATATACACCACACAACGACACATCAAGTTTTTGGCGCCGTTGCCGGGGAGTAAAAATTAATCTTGATTTTTATTTGATGTTTTGGTTTTTAACATTAGATTAGATCTAACCCTTAGGAGTAGTGTAATTTAGATTAGTGTATATTCTTATATATTCTGTATATTTTTTATATTTGTTAGTTTAGTTTGTTTGTTTATATGTTTGTTTAATTGTTTGCGCATTTAATTATTTTGCTAATACACTGTTCTGGTCGATAGCTGAATACGGCGTATCCACTTCCATCAGATACGTCGTATCCAACTTTTTGTCCAATACAGCGTATTCATTCAAATTGATTAATACGGCGTATTCACTTCTATTGAATACGGCGTATCGATCATCTGATAAAGTTCTTTTCCATTCTCGAACTTAATGCCTAAAATTTTTTTAATACCTTTCTCCCGCTGGTTCTACTGATAATTTTCTGGGTATTTTTCAATAAGAATGACAAAGGTTATCAAAGGAGAGTTTGAGAAAATTAAGGATGTTAAGGTCGAAGATGTTTTGCTCACCCCTTGCGAACACTACATGAAGCTTTCATTATTGAAATCAATTCGTTAAGCAGAATGGTATGATGATTTATTCACATATGATGCGAAATTGCTAAATAGTCCCGTATGACTAGAAAATAGATGAATTCAGAGCATGACTGATAATAGACATGTATATGATCACTGTCTGATGTTGCTATTTACTGAATGGTTGGATCAAAAAAATACAACAACAAGAAATGAATCAGTAAACTTAATTAAGCATTATGAATATTACTAGATCCAGGAGATAGATGAAGGTTGAGCTCACAGATGAAGAATCTTCTGATGATATGGATGAAGTTGCTGAAGTCTTTAGGATCGACACTAATTTATTTGATTTTGAAACACCTATGTGCAAGGCATTCAAAGAATTTAACTATCTTTTACAAATTGATCCAAACTTACTTACTATAGGGACATTAGGGCATTTAGAAGCCAATGAAGATTACAAGGATGATTGGATCTTTGAATGGAACAAGGACGTACCATGGGTAGATGAGAAGCCATAGACTAACGCTGGAGTTTAGACCAAACCCACTCTAGTTAAACATACTTGCAAGCCTTTCAACTATAAGACTGGATGTTTGGAATGGCCAACATGTAGTTGGTTGGATGATGGATATTGTAATGGAGGAAACTTACCAGGAACTTACATTATTAGAAACCAACTCCATTATCAGGATTACGAGTGGTACGAGACATGTAAGATATATGAACCTACGAGAAGGCTTTAAGAACAAAGCTATCAGGAAGGAATTATCGAGATGATGATGGATGAGTCACGTTACGAACAAAAGAGAACGAAGGGACATATAATAGAACTTATGGTGGTTGCTTATGAGATAAATCATGAAGATAATGAGAGAAAATAATTATATGAGATACTGGTGTGCAATATAAGGATATATATGATGATCAACAGTATTTTGCGGCAAAACAAGCAAAACGCAACCTTTTTATGAGCCAAATCGCAACAATGCTTGTTAAAACGCAATGAACTTTGTCAAAACGCAATGACTCTTGTGGTCAAAACGCAATGGGAATCGTCAAAACGCAACCTGTATATCAAAACGCAACCCTATATGCTCAAAACGCAACCTGAATTCTCAAAACGCAATGTTTTTTTTTTCAAAACGCAATATGTAATAAATTTTGGCAGCGTAGCGTTTTAGACAAAACGCAATCTTAATCTTCAAAACGCAACCTGTAAGCTCAAAACGCAACATGAAAATCCTCAAAACGCAACATGAAGATCCTCAAAACGCAACGAAGAAAAATTCTTCTTCTTGCTTTTCTGCTTTATTTTTTTTATATTCGAACCAAAATAAATCAAAGCACACCCTCTTTTTTTTATTGCTTTCGATCAAACCACAATTTTTTTTTCGTACACCCCCTTTTTTGATATTCGGTTTTAAAAAAAACAAAACAAACAATCACGTTTTGTTATGAATTCGATTCTGATCACAAACTAACAATCACTTTTGGCTCTTGATACCAATTGTAGGATCCCTAGATCATTCCATAGATTAATCACAAGATCAATAGCACAAAAGATTAAACATTAAAGAACTTTTTGATTGAAAGAAACAAGAGTTGCTACAAACCCTAAAGATGAAAAATATTATGGAGTAGCTAACCTAAAAATGAAAGGAAAAATGGCTTTATATAGCCTTACAATGAGGCCTAAAGTGGCCGGCCCCTATGGGCTTTGAATGGGCCATTTCGGGCTTTTTCAATAAATGCCCAATTACATTAATTTACATTGTCTTTCGAGCTAGACTTTTGTCTTGTATCTTCGAGTGACCGAAGCTTCTTTGTTCGGGTCCATTTATGTGATCCTAACAATCTCCCCCTAGATGAGGTCATGAGAAGTTGTTTGAAGCTCACTCGTGCTTGTCTCTTTAGCTCGTTGTTGATAGGGTACTTCACTTGTTGTGCTTTGGTAATTCAATCTTTAACACCTTGATCATGATCTTCAGAACTTGATGTGATGACTTGATCTTGATCTTTGACTTGTTTAAGCTTTACTTCTCTGAATTACTTTGTGATCTTCTTTCACTTTGACTTTGCCATACGCTGATCTTTAGTCTCACATGCTCATATCTGTTGGAATCTCAACTGTAATACCACCTTTCTTTGGTACACAGTGAATAGGACTAACACAAGGTCTATCGACAATCGGATAAATAATACCGGTATCACAGAGTTTCACGATTTCTTTCTTAACAACTTCTTGCATGTTTGGATTTAACCTTCTTTGTTTTTGGATAACTGGTTTCATGTCATCCAAGAGTTGTATCTTGTGTTACAGAATGATAGGCAGATACCAAGAATGTCTGTCGTTTTCCAGGCAAAGGCTTCTTTATGTTTTCTAAGGACAGATACAAGTTTGCTTTTGTTTTGAGTGGAGAGTTTAGATGATATGATTACAGGAAGAAAAGATGGTTCTTCCACGAATACATATTCCAAATTATCAGGAAGATGTTTGAGTTCGAGATCCGTAGGAGGTTCTTTGAGAGATGTTTTAATTTTATAATCGGTGTTGATGGTGATTTTCTTGAATGATGGTTCTTCGGTATTGGATTCAGATTCAGAATTTTCATCGGCAGTCATTGCCATGAATTCATCAAATTCAGAAAAGATTTCTTCTTCGAGAAGGGTTCCTTCGATGGAATGGAGGATTTTTCTTCCTTCGTATAGAAGAGCGTCGAAATCTTCTTCTAAGATTTCATCGATGACATCGATACTAAAACATGTATCATCAATCGAGTAAGAGTGTTTCATCGCAGAGTTGATATTAAAGATCATTCATTCAGTCCCAACTCCAAGATTGAGTTGTTTTTGTTTAACTCGAATAACTGCATCAGCAATGTGAAGAAAGGTTCGTCCTAGGATGAGGGGAACTTTGCTATCTTCTTCCATTTCAAGAAATTACAAAAAATCACATGAAAGGGTGAATTTACAACTTACAACGAGCAAATTTTCAGCTAATCAAAAAGGGTCTTGGAATGAACAGTCGGTCTATATTACGCTCATTTTAGTAGGTTTAAGAGTTTCGAGAGATAGTTTTGCATATAAGGAATATGGCATAAGGTTAATGCTGGCACCAAGGTCGGCCAAAGCATTGCATAAGAAGGTTTTGTTGAAATTACATGGAATAAGAAAACTTCCAGGGTCTCTGAGTTTGGGTGGAACTTTATTTTGGATCATTGTTGAACTTTCATCGCTTAAGAAAGCGGCTAAAATTTGTTCGATTTTATGTTTGTTGCTTATGACTTCTTTGAGAAATTTTCTATAGTTAGGCATTCCGGCTAAGACGTCGACAATAGGTACGTTGATTTGGACTGCTCAGATCATGTCAAGGAATTTTCCGTATTGGGCCTCCATTTTTTTTTCTAAGGCGTTGAGGATATGGAATCTTTGGTTTGTATGGTTTTGGTAACGCTGTTCTTTGACTGGTTTCAGAAGTTGATTTTTTGGTTGTGGTGTAGGTTCATCGTCTTCATCATCACTATCAAAGTTGATAGGGTTTTCAGAATTGTTTTGCTGATCATTCGGGTTATCTGGTGGATCATAGGATTTACCACTTCTTGTAAATACGACATTCACATGCTCATTACGAGATTGCGGGGGTTGGTAAGCTTTAGAGTTGTTACCTCGTGGGTTTGGTTGAGTGTTGCTTGGAAGAGATCGAGAAGGTCGACCAGATTGCTTGTCAGCGAGTCTATCGAACTTAGTTTCGAGGTTTTGGATTGAAGCTTGATGATTTTTGACTACTATTTTGAGTTGAGTTTTAAGGTCCATAAATGTTTCTTTGACAAAAGCGTTGGTTGATTGCTGAGATTTCATGAAATCATTGAATTGTTTTTGAAGGTCATAGGATTTATCATATGTGTTGGATCGGTAGTTGTCTCGATTGTAATCATTTCGTCCGCTTGAACGCCAATTATCGCGATTCGAGTCTCGGTCTCGATAATCATTGTAAAAACGAGTCTTACGGAAAGTTTGCATGAATTTAGCTTCTTCTTCACGGGACATAGGTATGTCATCATCGACAAGATCGGGTGTAGGTTTTTTAGCACGAGATTGGAGTTCTTTGTACTGAGCATCTATTTTTATGGTTATGGCATCCATTCGGGCCATAATTATGTCAGTATCGGTATTACTGCTACCTTCATCGGCGAAAGCAATGGTTTTCTTAAGAGATGATTTGGTTTTTTGGTTTTTTGCCTAGTCGAGCTTGAGTAAGACTTTGTCTTTGAGAAGCTGATAAGCTTGATTTGGTGTTTTATAGAGGAAAATACCACCAGCTGCGGCATTTAGAACTTCTTAAGTTATTTCGTTTAGACCATGATAGAAAATTTTGATAATATTGCCTTTGGACAGATTATGACCATGGCAATTTCGGACCATTTCCTTCATACGAAGCCAAGCATCAGTTAAAGATTCATTTTCATGTTGAGAAAAGGCTCAGATTTCTCCGAGGAGTCAGTCAAAAATAGCTGGGGGAAAGAATTGGATAATGAAAGTGGTTTGAAGTTCATCCCACGTTTCAGTTGTTCCTTTGTTGAGTTCGTCCAACCATGTTTTTGCTTCTCCAGTGAGTGAGAGGGGAAACATCATTAGGCGGACAACTTCATTTTTGGTATCTCTGTATTTAAACATATCATAGATTTTGAGAAATTCATGAATGTGTTTATGAGGATCAGTTTTAGTTCTACCATCAAATTGGTTTCCTTGGACAAGGGTCAATGGTTACCTTTAATGGCAAATTCGTTTGCGGTTTCAGTAATAGTGATTGCGGAACCGGGAGTTGGAGCGACAACACGGTCGACAGCCCACATGGGTTCATCATCCATTGGATCGTAATTTCGAAGAATATCAAGAAAGTGACGGAAGTAATTGATGTCAAGAATTGACGGATAGACAAATCTCGGGTGTTGAGGTGGATTGTTTCTTTGATCGTAAGGAACTCTTCTGTTTTGTCAACGAAGTCTTCGATTCAGAGTACGTTCAGGTTCGGGTAATGGTTCAACAAGTTCAGAATTGGAAGCACATGTACGCATCCAAGGGAGAATTTATTTGGGTCAGTTTGCCAGAAAACTGTACGGCGGTTTTTTTTGAAAAAGAGGGAGAATTAAAGTAACTTTCCAGAGTTGACTACAGAACAGCTTAAAAATCCCCGGCAGCGGCGCCAAAAACTTTGATGTGTTTCAAAAGCTTTGAATTTATAATGACTGAAAATACCAATTTTATTATAGGGAAACGCACGAGTAAAAGCATAACCCACATATGTAGTATAATCTTTTTAGGTAAGACCAAGTCACCCACAGGGATTTGAGTAGTATTCAAATAGTCAGAAGAAGAATAGACTTTAACAATTTTGAAAAAAACTTTATTTTACCAGTGATAATAAAGATGACTACTCGGATAGTTGAAAATAATTCATAAGTGTTGGATATAATTAAGACCATGAAAATGGAACCTTTAACTTATACAAAGGATTTCTTGTCAGAAAACGTTTTCACAAATTAACTTGATTAACTCAAGACTTATATTTAGTTAACTAGACCAAATGTGTCACTCAAATGTGTCGACAAAGACGTTAAAGACCATAGACAAATTGTGATAATCTGTCAATTTCAGATCGTTATTTTATTCTCAAGTATTAATTATATTTTTTATTTTTATGTTGAGATGTGAACTCACGACTAATCGGAAGAATTAGGGCTTACATTTGTAATTTACGTGACGTTTACAAAGAACCGGCGAATCCTACGTTAAGCATTGACGTTTATATTTCCAAAATGCGGTAGAAATGTTTTTATTACATTTGTTTTTATTTTTCGTGTCTCGTACTATTTTTACTTTTTACGAAAAACGACTACAAAACGTTCCTTTTTAAATATCGGACTTTGAAAATACCCGTCTTAACAATTAGTGGGACAAGTAGTAAACTACTTATCCCACTAATCTCACCATGCAAAGGGTGACAAAACCAAAGGGAGAGGTGTCCCTTTTGTAAGCCATGTTAAGTATACAACTTAACACTTGTTCAATATTACTCATACATACATAAACCAAGATTTTGACCAACTTAACACACACATACTACACATTCAACTAGTAAGAGAAATAAAACACAAAATCCTCTCTCCCTCCCCCTCCTTTTGCCGTGAACCACCACCACCACAACACCATTATCATACAATTTTCTAGATCACAAAAATACTACACTAGTTAGATGACTTCCTAGTATGGTTACTATATTTTGGAGGTGATTTAAAGGGTTTTCAAGAAGGGTTTACATACATTTTGGGGCTGATTTTGTACAAGTTTTTATCAAGTTATTTTGGGTAAAGAAAATGGTGATCAAGAATAATATGGGTGGAGATCAAGCTTGAAGTTGAAGTCTTGTATATTTCTTTTGATCATTAGATCATCATCATCATTTTTATTGTGGTAAAACTTCCTGGTGCATTTCCTGATTCACTGATATTCCAAAATTATCAAAGATTTGATTGTATAGAGTGTACCTAATTTGACTTGGTTGTTGGTATACATAGTGGGACGACAAGTTGGCCATGAAAGCGACAGCAGCATTGGGCCTTCTTCCAGTATGGTCATATGCATCCTCTTGATTGGCTTGAAACATGTTTGTTGTTGTCAGTGCCTGAGGTAGATCATAAGGTGCGGTGCAGTCCACATCTAGCGAGAATGCTTTTGCTTCAGCATCTAACACATCTCCTTTCTCTTTAGCTTCCATTAGTAAGGCTTTATCTTTGAAGTACTGAGAGTCCATCTTTCTCTTGGGTTCTTTACACTGCCTAGCAACATGTCCTTCTCCTCTGCAGTTGTAACATATCACCTTCTTGCCTCGAGCACCTTGCATTACAATTACCTGGGAGCCTCCTCTGAATCGGTTCAGTAACAAATCTGACCATCATGCCACGTAGGCATAAGTTTTGGAGTTGGAAGAAGTCGGAGCTGGTGTTGGTGGGTGGAAACTGCTTTTGGCAAACCACTTAAGAAGATTAGCAATTGAGTCATAGTGCCATCAAAGCTGTCATTCGGAGACATGAGCGTAGGTTGAGGACTAGGAGTTGTGGTGAGGAAGGTGCAGGTGCGATTGGTTGTGAGCATCATAGGCAGTGGATCAACAATACTTGTAGGCTGCTCCTGTTTTTGAGAGTCTTTTTGGCATGTGGTCATGGTTTGACACAATTGGTCCCTCAAGGTGTATGTGGTTATTGCATTTTAAGTCCAAGTGGTTGTTAAAGTTTGGGGTGTTGGCAGAAAATACCCCCCGTGGTTATAAATGTTATTACACCACAAGTCCTTATGGTGTATAACTTTCTAAGGTTGGCAGACTTGGCCCTTGTGGTTAATACTTTAGGCAGTTGGCAGTAAAAGCCCTTGCAAGTATTTTTCCTCTTTTCCTTTATAAAATAAGTTTAGGGACTTGGCAATTTTAGTCCCTAAACTTATTTTTCTTCACTTGTAGCCTTGGGTTTGACTTTGGATTTGTCGGGGTTGACTTTGGTTGACTTTTTTTCAGACTTGGTCTTTGTCTTGACTTTATCTTTTCCACGCTTTTCCATTCCGTGCCCGGTTTTGTCGTTTTGGCTTTGTTTTTCGTCCTTTTCTTAGATATCCGTACCTGCACAACACAATTAGCAAAACAAGCATATTTTTGGCATTTTAAGTCCGTTTTTGGTTATTTTAGCTCGTTTTTAAAGGTAAAAGGTGTGTGTAATTAAACACATACCAAAATCCCCCATACTAAGGTATTGCCGTGTCCTCACACAATGCTATGAAGTAAGCACTTAGAAAACTAAGAATCTCAATCACCCTCGACTAATAACCTCGAAAAGTAGCTAAGTGTTCATTGAGGAAGTTAAAGACTCAAAAGTTTTCAAAATCCCCGTCTTTACCATTTTTTTTATATACACCTATTCCTACATATCTTTTTGTATTTTTCATTTTTCATATTAATCAACTAACTAGAACGTTTTGACTTTCGGCATTTAATAACTTTAAGGGATCCTAGAACAAGATGCATTTCGATCCGAGAATGCTCCAAAAAGGATAAATTCATCGTTCCCGACTTTTCACTTGTTCCAAACCAAGCTTAAAACGAAATCACTGTTAATTATGAGCTAAGATGCTAACACTACTCATATTTGCAACTTGTAAACTTTTCACTCCCGACATTTATTCTCTTAAGGTGTATGCTCCCCCCCCCCCCCCCCCCCCCCGCTATTTTGAATTTCAACCATGGATCAATGTTAGGCCATCATTCTATGTTCACGTTCCCATCATGAGAATAATGAGTTTGAAGGCGAGATCATCCCATGTAGCGACTTTCGTCTCGGCACATCCCAACCTTGCGGTTAAGTGACCAGGCTTTTGACACCCCACAAAGACTAGTATCGGGACTCACGGACCTTAGGTTTCAAAAACTCTCAGGTTTTCCGTATATACATAGCTTATAAAATAGAATAGCCAAAGTTCAAAAGCATTTGAATTTAACAAAAAAAAGAGAATTTTTTATTTCACACTTATATTACATTTATGCAATTTGTAACCCTTGACCTTTTAGAAGGCTGCAACATCGGTTGTGAGCCGGCAAGATGCAGCAAACTTTTATCAGTCTCGGATTATTATTCTTACTATGGGCTTTCTTTAGAATGCTGTAACATCGATTGTGAGCCGGCAAGATACAGCAAACTTTTATTTATTATATTTATTATATTTTTGCATTTTTCATCATTTTTATTTTTTTTTTATTTTTTTTTTATTTTTTATTTTTTTTATATTGGGAAAACGTCTTTTTGAAAAATTCCAGTTAAGTGAACTAAGGCTATACGTTTTTTGCTATATACTTTTATATAAAAATTATTGATTAAAGTTTAATTTCCAAAGTACGCACGTATTATTAATCAGCGTTTAAAATCTTATGGGAGAAAAAGCGACAAAATTACACACACGAGCTCTTAATATTTCCCAAATAATTCATTGTTTAAGCATCAAACTCACTCTTAAACAACTATCATTTTTCGTTCTTCGCAATTCGCGAACGCTTAGTCTAAAAGTTAAGGAACAAGCTAGAGCTCAACACGCTCGATCGAGTCAAAATTTACTCTTATTCTACCCCAGCAAGGAAAGTCAAATTGTGACCAAAACATTATTTTTATTTTTTTTAATTTTAAAATTTTTTTTTCATTTTTTGAATTTTGGTGGTAAAAACGGATTACGTGAGAAACAACGGCTGCAGGCACAATCAAATCGAAGATCCCCCCCATACTAGAATGAAACATTGTCCTCAATGTTTTACGAAGGGTTTCTACGTAAAAATTCTATGCGTTTATGAAATTATGCTTAAAGATAGACGTTAGTCGTTAAGATTAGAGATTATCGGGAATTCCCAAATGAAGCTGAGGATATGAAGCTCTTGTGATCGTGTGGACAAATACCGCAGGGAGTCATGGAGCTTCAAAAAATCTGGGACATCCTGGACAAAATAGTACAAAACATAAAACATGGAAAAGGAAAGAGGCAAGCCCTCCTCACAACAACTAAACACTTATTCATTACTGCTAGCATACTATTACTACTGATAAACTAGGATAAGCATGGGGTGCCTCCCACGAAGCGCTTGTTTAGGGTCACTAAGCTTGACCCAATTCCCTGAATTCAGTTGTCCTTAGGGAATGTTTGGAGGTCTGGGATATCCATAGCAGAGATATCACGTCTAAAGTAGTGTTTGAGACGATGACCATTTACTTTGAAGTTTGGCCCGGAGTTCTGAGATAACTTAACGGTGCCATACGGTGGAAAAACTTAGGTAATTGTAAATGGTCCGGACCAACGGGACTTTAACTTGCCCTAGAAAATCTTGAATCTGGAGTTAAAGAGGAGGACTTGATCACCGACGTTGAAAACGCGGTTTTTGATCTTGGCATCATGGATCCTCTTAGTTTTCTCTTTGTAAATCAAAGAATTTTCATAGGCATGATCACGAAGTTCATTTAATTCATTGAGTTAAACTTTGCGATGATTACCTGCAGTTGAAAGGTTAAAAGTTAGCATGCTTCAAGGCCTAGTAGGCTTTGTGCTCGAGCTCAATCGGTAGATGACATGCCTTTCCATACACGAGCTTGTATGGAGTACACCCGATGGGTGTTTTGTAAGCTGTACGGAAGGCCCAGAGAGCGTCATCTAATTTGTCCGACCAAGAGGCACGGTTCTCGCCCACTGTCCTTTCAAGAATTCTTTTTAAGCCACGATTGGATACCTCAACTTGCCCACTTGTTTGTGGGTGATATGCGGTGGAGAGACGATGAGTGACTCCGTATTTAAGCATGACCTTTGCAAACTGGTCATTGCAAAAATGGGTTCCGCGATCACTTATGATAGCACGAGGGGCACCGAATCGGGCGAAGAGAGATTTAAGAAATTTGCAAACAACTCGGGCGTCATTTGTGGGGAGCGCTTTTGCTTCAACCCATTTTGACAAGTAGTCGACCGCCACGAGTATATATTTGTTCCCTCGTGAAGACGGGAACGACCCCATGAAATCAATGCCCCAAACGTCAAAGATTTCACAAACTTGGATGGAATTTTGAGGCATCTCATCCCTTTGTGAAATTTTTCCCTGACGTTGGCACGAGTCGCAATTTTTAACCAACTCGTGTGCATCTTTGTAAATAGTAGGCCAAATGAAACCGGCATCAAAGACCTTTTTGGCGGTGAGATTTACACCATGATGTCCCCCGGTGGGTCCATTATGGCAAGCTTCGAGGATGCCGAGAGCTTCTTTGTCGTGCACACATCGCCGGATCACTTGATCTGCACATATTTTGAACAAGAAGGGGTCGTCCCAAAAGTAGTGTTTAACATCTTTGAAAAACTTGTTTTTCTATTGGGACGACATTCCTCTAACAATGAAATTCCCCGCGTGGTAATTTGCATAATCGGCAAACCACGGGGTACTTGAGTCACCACGAAAAGTCACCATATTAAGTGTCTCAAGAGGAAACTTTTCATTTATCTCCTTTGGGTCGAGCACACTTTCATAAGGATTTTCTAATCGGGAAAGATGATCGGCCGCGAGGTTCTCGGCTCCTTTTGTGTCAATTACGTTGAAATCGAACTCTTGAAGGAGGAGAACCCACCGGAGCAATCTCGCCTTGGAATCTTTTTTTTGCAAAGAGATATTTTAGGACGGAGTGATCCGTATACACTATGCTCTTGTTCAAGATGAGGTAAGACCGGAATTTTTTAAAGGCATACACCACGGCTAACATTTCTTTCTCCGTTGTGGTGTAATGCGATTCCGCCTCGTTCATTATTTTGCTAGCATATTGTATAGGCTTAAAGTGTTTCTCATGACGTTGCCCCAAGACCGCACCTATGGCAAAGTCGCTTGCATCGCACATAAGCTCAAAGGGCAAGTCCCAGTCTGGGGCAATCAAGATTGGAGCTTCAGTAAGTTTTTTTTAATGTATTAAAAGCTTGAATACATTCATTGGAGAAGATGAATGGAGTATTTTTCTCAAGGAGATGAGTCATCAGTTGGGAAATTTTGGAAAAATCCTTAATGAACCGTCGGTAGAAACCGGCATGACCGAGAAAAATCCGAACACCCTTGACGGTGGTGGGATGAGGTAACTTAGCAATCACATCGACTTTGGCTTTATCAACCTCAATCCTATTTTTGGAAATCTTATGGCCAAGGACAATTCCTTCCTTAACCATAAAATGACTTTTTTCCCCAATTAAGACAAAGATTGGTGTCTTCGCACCTTTAAAGCATCTTGTCCAAGCGAGAGAGGCAATTTTCGAAAGAATTCCCAAAGACCGAAAAGTCGTCCATAAAGACTTTCATCGTCTTTTCAATCATATCATGAAAGATAGCCATCATACACCTTTGGAACGTGCCTGGTGCATTGTATAAGCAGAAAGGCATGCGTCGATAGGCGAATGTTCTGTAAGGACACGTGAATGTTGTCTTTTCTTGATCATTAGGATCGATGGGAATTTGAAAGTAACCCGAGAAAACAATAGTAATCGTTTCCCGCTAATCTCTTGAGCATTTGATCCATAAAGGGAAGTGGAAAATGGTCCTTACGGGTGGCTTCATTTAACTTGCGTTAGTCAATGCATACACGCCACCCCGTAACCAATCGAGTCAAGATCAATTCATTTTCATCATTTGCAACAACGGTAAAACCACCCTTTTCGGTACGCAATGTACGGGGCTTACCCAAGGACTATCCGAGATCGGGTAAATTAATCCGGCATCAAGAAGTTTTTCAACCTCCTTTTTGATGACATCGTGGATCTTTGGATTTACCCATCTTTGGTGTTGGACCGTCGGTTTGTAGTCATCTTCCATAAGAATCTTATGAGTACAAAATTTTGGGTTAATACCCTTTATGTCGGAGAGTTTCCAAGCGATGGCTCGCTTGCGTGACTTTAAAACCTTTATGAGAGCGGCTTTTTCCTTGATACTCAAGTCTTTAGCAATTATGACGGGCAGCTTGTCGTCACCCTCCAAAAATGCGTATTCGAGATGAGGAGGTAAGTTCTCGAGTTCGACCTCGGGAGGTTCATCAATTGAAGATTTATCAGTTTTAGCTTCACAAACTTAAAGTTCTTTCTGAATTTCTGACAAATAATTTCCTTGGTTGGGAGGGGGTGGTGAAGGATCACTATTAAGAATTGCTTTAAGAAGAAGAATATCCCGCTCTGAGTCATAGTAAGAGTCATCAACTTTCCGTGAAGTTGGATCATCTTCAAGAGCAAGGAAAGCATCGGCTTCCTCAAAAAGAAGAAAATCACTATCCTCGAAGGGAGTGAGAGTCGGAGAAGAGGTAGAAACGACCGGGTTATAATAAGGAGTGGGATTGCCACTCGCGATCACATCTGAGAAAATGAGAATTTCTTGAGAATACTCCTCACAAGCCATTTCAATGACGTCGATTCGGTTCGCCGTCATATCATCGTAATTAGAGGAGTACCTCGAAGTTTGATCAAGATTGAATGTTACGGCTTCTTTTCCAACACGAAGTGTTAGTTCTCCTTTGTAAACATCAATCAAGGCACGTCCGGTCTTTAAGAAGGATCTCCCGAGAATTAGGGGAACTCGGGGATCGGCATCAAAGTCTACGACAACAAAGTCGGTCAGGAATTGGAACTTTCCTACTTTTACGTAGACATCTTCGGCGATACCGATTGGTTGAGAAATCATTCGATCCGCAAGTTTGAGAGTCATACAAGTAGGAGTGAGTTCCGGAAGAGAAAGTCATTTCCACACGGATAATGGCATGAGATATATGCTAGTGCCAAGATCGGCCAAGGCTAAGCACTCATCCATTCCGGGAAAATCACACGGTATGAGGAATTTGTCGGGGTCTCCAAGTTTTTCGGGTAACCTGTTGAGGATGACCACCGAGCAATGCTCATTCAAGGACGTTCTAGCCATTTCACTTAATTTTTATTTGTTTCCGATTAAGGCTTTAAGAGTCGAGGCAAATTTAGGCATAAGAATCAAAGCATCTGTTAAGCTAATTTCGAAACACAAATCTTTAAAGATTTTGTAGAATTTCTCAATTTGGTCGTTAGCTTTTTCACGACGCCTTTCATCATTACGTCTCGAAGGATACGGAATTGACGGTTTTGGGTTAGGCATCGGAGCACTAACGGGAATAACAACGGGCTCAGAATTTGGTACTTGAGGTTGAACTTGGACAACCGGAGGTTGGACGTCTTTGGTACTTCCGTTATTAGTAGGAAGCATCGTGTCCTTTGTGACCTCGGTTTCACGCTCCACTACTTTAGGAGAAGAAGAAGTAGTAGGAATCGTGGGTCCTTGATAAGCAACACCGCTTCGGGTAGTAATACCCTTCAAGTCTTCCTTCGGGTTAGTAACGGTGTTACTCGGGAGAGAACCCGTACCCGAAGATGAAGCGGTATTGGCATTCACGAATTTGGAAAGCATGTCCGTTAAATTGGTCATTTGATTTTGCAAGTTTTGATTTTGGTCTTGCATGTTTCTCATAACCGCATCATTGGCTTTGACGTAGCTTTCAAAATCGGTCTTTGTCACACCTTGTGTTTGAGGAGCCGGAGCTTGGTAAGGTGGAGCTTGGTGAACTGGAGGTTGATTTACCGGGGGTTGATAAATTTGTCCTTGGTTGTAATTATTCCCCCGGTTTTGGTTGTAACGGTTTTGATTATTTCCTTGATTGTTTTGAAGCAATCGGGGCTCGGTAACTGGTATTTCCTTGGTTGTAGTTAGCTACGGCGGCTTGAGAGACGTACTCTTAAATATTGTCACGATAAACGTTTCCATTCTTCCCGGGACAACTTTCGCGAGAGTGGGAGCTTGGGATTTCTTATCAAGAAGTAAAGCTTTTACCATATCTTTCAGTTCGGCAACATCGGGAGAAATACCGGGGGTAGAAGAGCTCAAACTCACTTTTGCAACAACTGGTT
>BQNB010002294.1:0-126677 GCA_026074375.1 Tanacetum coccineum | reverse complement strand
AAAGTAAACACACCAAAACACATAAAAACACACAAAAAGAAAATATTTTTGGGTGTTTTGAGAAAGTAAATAAAACGAGTGGAATTGTATGGATGAGGGACTCCTCCACACTTTAAGTAAAGCACAGGTTGCCTCTCGAGAAGCACTTAATTTTTAAGAGAGTCGTTAGCTAGACTCCTGCTTCTAGAGTTTATTCTTTCTGAAAGAAGGGAGTGACTGCTTCCCTTCAGTCATTATAATCTTCTTTTTTATGATATTGATTGAGTCGGTAGCCGTTAACAATAAACGTTTTTCCATCTTTCCCATATAGTTCAACATATCTGGATGGATATTGATGTTTTACTACATATGGTCCTAGCCAGCAAGATCTGAGCTTCGGTTGCTTAAATTTATACTTTGAATGAAAGACTAACACCTTGTTTCCGTGTTTGAATTCTTTTTTTATCTTTAGTTTCCTGTCATGCCATACATTGGTTCTTGCCTTGTATAGACGAGAGTTTTTATAGGCTTGATGTCTTAGTTCATCTAACTCGTGTAATTGAAACATTCGTTTCTTACCAACAACGATGAGATCTGGATTACAGTTCTTTAGGGCCCAGTATGCACGGTGTTCAATTTAAAATGGTAAATGGTAATTCTTTCCATATATGAGTTTATACGGTGTTGTTCTGGTTGGTGTTTTGTAAGATGTACGAAAAGCCCATAGAGCGCCATCAAGTTTTCTTGACCAGATAGCGGGATTGTCTTTAACAGTCTTTTTAATAATTATTTTAAGAGCTTTGTTCATGTTTTCAATTTGACAACTTGTTTGAGGGTGGTATGATGTAGAGAATCGTTGGTTAACTCCATATCTTTTCATTGTTTTTTCCATTATCTTGTTGCAGAAATGAGTTCCTCTGTCGCTTATGAGAGCTTTTAGCATTCCAAAATGGCAAAATAGTTTCTTCAAAAATGTAATAACAACTCTGGCATCGTTTGTTGGTAGAGCTTGTGCTTCGGCCCATTTAAAAACATAGTCAACAGCGACTAATATGTATTCGAATTTGTACGATTTTGGAAAGGGTCCCATGAAATCGATACCCCATATATCGAAAATTTTACTTACTTGAATGTTGTTTAAGGGCATCTCATCATGTTTTGAAATATTTCCTGTCTTCTGACATGATTCGCAGAGGATAACTTGAGTATGAGCTTCTTTGATGATGGTCGACCAGTAGAAACCTGAATCTAACACTTTTGTAGCTGTTGTATTTGGTCAATAATGTCTACCTGTCGGTTCGTGGTGACATTGATCTAAAATGGTTTGGGTTTCTGGTCCAGAGATACAGTGTCTGATCATACTGTTAGAACATACTTTGAAGAGGTAGGGTTCCTCCCAGAAGTAGTGTTTGATGTCTGAGAAAAAAAAAATTATTTTGCTGATATGTCATTCCTTTAGGTATGATGTCACTTGCTAAATAATCTGCAAACCATGGTTCGTCTTCAGTGTTTATTTGCATAAGAGTTTCTCCAAGAAAGTTGTCATCAACTTCACTATCATCACTTGTTTCTTCATTTTCAATCCGAGATAGGTGGTCAGCTGCAACATTTTCTGTACCATTTCTATCTTTTATTTCTATATCAAATTATTGTAAGACCATAATCCAATGGATAAGGCGTGGTTTAGCGTCTTGTTTCTTAAATAGGTATCTAAGAGCTGAGTGGTCAGTGTGTATGATCGACTTTGATAATACCAGATAGGATCAGAATTTTACAAAAGCAAAGACTACAAACATAAGTTCTTTTTAGTTATTGTATAGTTCTGCTGAGCTGCGTTAAGAGTTTTGCTTGCAAAGTATATCATATGAAAATTTCTACCTTCTTTTTGACCTAAGATTGCTCCGACTGCGAAATCACTTGCATCACACACGAGTTCAAACGAGAGACTCCAGTTTGGGCTTATGATCACAGGAGCACATGTGAGCTTTTCTTTTAATATCTTGAATGCGTTTTAACATTTGTCATTGAATTCGAACGAAGTATCCTTTTTGAGAAACTTGGTGAGAGGAAGGGTGATTTTTGAGAAATCTTTAAATAATCTTTGGTAGAAACCAGCATGTCCTAGAAAGCTTCTAATACCTTTCATATTATTGGGTGGTGGAAGTTTGGAGTTACATCAATCTTTGCTTTGTCGACTTCGAGGCCTGCTTCGGAAACCTTGTGTCCGAGCACAATTCATTCCTTAACCATAAAGTGACATTTTTCCCAGTTAAGGACAAGATGTGCATCTTTGCAAAGTTGAAGCATTTTATCGAGGTTGTTCAGACAGTGATCAAAAGAGCTTCCAAAGACGGAGAAATTGTCCATGAATACTTCAACTGATTCTTTGATCATATCATGAAATATAGCCAACAAGCACCTTTATAAAGTAGTTGGAGCATTACATAAACCGAAAGGCATTCACCTATAAGCGTATGTACCAAAAGGACATGTGAATGTTGTTTTTTCTTGGTCCATAGGATCAATTGGTATTTATATATATTCGGAAAAACCATCAAGGAAACAGAAGTATTTATTTCCTTTGAGTCTTTCTAACATTTGGTCCATAAACGGAAAAAGAAAATGATCTTTTGTAGTTGCTTCATTAAGTTTTCGATAGTTAATACAGACTCTCCAACATGTAATAGTTCTTGTTGAGACAAGTTTATTTCTTTCGTTAGCAACAACTGTAATACCACCTTTCTTTGGTACATAGTGAATCAGTCTCACCCAAGGGCTATCAGAGGTTGGATAAATGATACCTGTATCGAGCAGTTTAACTATTTTTTTACAACTTCTTGCATGTTTGGGTTTAATCTTCTTTGTTTTTGAACAAATGGTTTTTTGTCTTCCAGGAGTTAAATTTTATGTTTACAAAAAGATGGAAAAATTCCAAGAATGTTTGTTGTTTTCCAAGCAAAGGCTTGCTTGTGTCATTTAAGAACGGATACGAGTTTATTTTTGTTTTTTTAGAAAGCTGAGATGATATGATAACAGGAAGAAAAGAGGGTTCTTCCAAGAATACATACTCCAGGTTATCAGGAAGAGGTTTGAGTTCAAGATCTGTAGGAGGTTCTTCAATAGATGTTTTGATCTTGTAATCTGTGTTAAAAGTGATTTTTTTAATGGTGGTTCTTTAGTGTTGGATTCGGATTTAGAATTTCCATGTCATTGCCATGAATTCATCGAATTCAGCAAAGAGTTTTTCTTCAAGCATGGTTCTTTCGATGGAATAGAGGATTTCACTACCTTCATCGAGAAGAGCATCAAAATCTTCTTCTAAGATTTCATCGATGATGTCAATACTAAAACATGTATCATCATTTGAATAGGAGTGTTTCATCACAGATTCGATGTGAAGGATCATTCATTCAGTTCCAACTCCCAGATTGAGTTTCTTTTGTTTCACTCGAATTACTGTATCGACAGTGTGAAGAAAAGGTCTTCCTAAGATTAGGGAAACTTTACTATCTTCTTCCGTTTCTAGAATAACAAAATCAGCAGGGAAGGTGAATTTACCAACTTCAACGAGCATATTTTCAGCTATTCCAACAGGGTATTAGAATGATTGATCGGCTAATCATACGCTCATTTTAGTGGGTTTGAAAGTTTCAAAAGATAATTTCGCGTATAAGGAATACGACATGAGATTAATGCTAGCACCAAGGTCGGCTAAAGCATTACATGAAAAAGCTTTATTGAAATTATATGGAATAAGAAAACTTTCGGGGTCTCCATGTTTTGGTGGAACTTTGTTTTGAAGTATTGCGGAATTTTCATCGCTTAGGAATGCGGCTAAGATTTGTTTGATTTTATGTTTGTTATTTACGAGTTCCTTGAGTAACTTGCAATAGTTGGGCATTCTGGCTAAAACATCGACAAGAGGCACGTTGATTCGAAAGGCCCGGAACATGTCGAGGAATTTTCCATATTATGCTTCCATCTTTTCTATTATGAGGCGTTGAGGATATGGGATTTTTGGTTTGTATGGTTTAGGTATTAGTGTTTCTTTGACTGGTTTTGGTGTTTTAGGTTTGGGTTGAGGTGTAGGTTCATCATCTTCATTATCGCTATCGAAGTTGATAGGAGTTTTGGAATTGTTTTGTTGATCATTTGGGTTATCTGGTGGGTCATAGGATTTACCACTCCGTTTAAATATGGCATTCACATGCTCGTTTCGAGCTTGCGGTGGTTGGTAAGGTTTAGATGAACTACCTTTTAGGTTAGGTTGAGTGTTACTTGGAAGAGATCCAGAAGGTCGACCAGATTGCTTGTCAGCAAGTCTGTCGAATTTAGCTTCAAGATTTTGAATCGAGGCTTGCTGGTTTTTGGTTGTTGTTTTGAGATTGTTTTTTAGATCCATAAAAGTGTCTTTAACAAAAGAGTTAGTCAAATGTTGAGCTTTGATGAAATCACTTAGTTGTTTTTGAAGATCATGTTTATCATCAAAATGAGATTGATAGTTGTCTCGGTTGTAATCGTTTCTTTCGCTTGATCGCTAGTTATCACGTTGGAATCACGTCGCGGTAATCATTATAAAAACGAGTACGATGGAAAGTTTGCATGAATTTGGCTTCTCCTTTATGTGACATAAGTATGACATCATCATCAAGGTTTGACTGTTTTGAATGAGATTGAAAATCTTTATACTAAGCATCTATTTTCATGGTCATAGCATCCATTCGGGCCATAATTTTGTCAGTGTCAGAATTTTTGCTACATTCAGCGGTGAAAGCAACGGTTTTCTTAAGAGAAACTGATAAGCTTGATTTGGTGTTTTATCAAGGAAAATACCACCAACTACGGCATTTAGAACTTCTTGGGTTATTTCATTGAGACCATGGTAAAAGATTTTGATATTGTTGCCTTTAGACAGGTTGTGACCATGGCAGTTTTTGAGCATTTCCTTCATACGAAGCCAAGCATCAGTTAGAGATTCATTTTTATGTTGAGAAAAGGCTTGAATTTCTCTGAGGAGTCGATCAAAAAGAGCTGGGGGAAAGAATCGGCTAATGAAAGCAGTTCAAAGTTCATCCCGTGTTTTGATAGTTCCTTCGTTGAGTTCGTCCAGCCATGTTTTTGCTTCTCCAATGAGTGATACGTAAAACATCATAAGGTGGACAGCTTCATTCTCGGTGTATATGTATTTAAACATATCACATATTATGAGGAATTCGTGAATGTGTTTGTGAGGATCGGTTTTAGTTCTACCATCAAATTGGTTTACCTTGATGAGTGTCAAGTGGTTACCTTTAATGGCGAATTCATTTGCGGTTTCAGGAATGGTAATTGCGGAACCGGGAGTCAGAGCGACAACACGATCGGCAACCCACATGTGTTCATCATCCATTGGATCGTAATTTCGAAGAATATCAAGCAAGTGACGAAAATAATTGATGTTGAGAATTGGCGGATAGACAATTCTCGGGTGTTGAGGTGGGCTGTTTCTTTGTTCGAATGGAACTCTTCTGTTTCGTCGACGAAGTCTTCGATTTAAAGTACGTTCAGGTTCAGGTAATGGTTCAACAAGTTCAGAGTTGGAAACACGTGTATGCATCTAAAGGAGAATTTGTTTGGGTCAGTTTTCCAGAAAACTATACGACGATTTGAAAAAAGGGAATGTTAAAAATTATTTTTAAAAGGTTGATTACAGAACAACTTTTGAAATCCCCGGCAGCGGTGCCAAATTTTTTTATGTGTTTCGAAAGCTTTAAATTTATAAGACATGGGTCAAAGTATAACCCACGTATGTAGTACATTCTTTTTTAGGTAAGAGTAGGTCGTCCACAAGGATTTGCGTAGTGTTGAATAATCAGCTGAAAAATAAACTTTAACAAATGTGAGAAATATGACTACTCGGATAATTTCATATAATTCATAAGCAGTGGTAATAGTTACGATCTTGGACGTAGGACTTTAATTTATAAAAAGTATTTTCTCATCAGAAAACATTTTCACAATTAACTTGTTTAACTTAAGACTTATGTTTAGTTAACCCGATTAAATGTGTCACTCAAATAATCCAATTACTATTATATCAAATCTAAATTTGTTTATCAAATAATGTAAGTGGATTTCTCATCACAGACGATAAAGATCATAGACAAATCTTTAAAACTATATAGATCACAACAGGTCTTTCAACCTATACCGGTGCGAGTATACAATCAAAGTTGATAAGATAAGATACGATAGGATTATAACATAAGCTTAAGATTAACAAGATCGTAATTATACCTAATGCTTATTTATTATATTATTTTCACCGAGTAGTCATGAGAGATTTAGCCTCTCATGGCTATGAAGTTCATAACAATATTAGAGGGAATAACAAGAAACATACTAAATCCGAGGTAAGAATATGGATCAAAATTCTCCTCGTAACAAGTATGGAATTGAAATACAACCTTTTATTCTTATAATTCTATTTTATTCTTCTTCATTCTTTGTAGTTTGATCTTCAATCCTTAAGGTTTATGGTGTTTTTCGGTTGAAGAATTGGAGATATGATTGTTGTATGAGAGATATATGAGTTGGAGATGATGATGTGAAGTGAGAATAGATGAATTGTCTGAAAATCCGGCCACAATTTATAGGCCAAGTTTGGGGTAAAAGTGCGGCGCACACAAAAGATTGTGTGGCGCAATTGGTGATTAAATGCGAATGGAATTTAATGTTTATTGAGAAGTGCGGCGCATAAAAGTATTTGTGCGGCGTACTTGGGGTATTAATGCTATCTTCATTTAATTTACTTTAATTCTTAGACTCGCTTGGAAGTGCGGTGCATAAAGGGTAAGTGCGGCGTACTTATGCCCTTTTCAGCCTTGAGATTTTTCTTTTCTTCTAACTTGCTTTCCAATAATTAAAAACACTTGAACTTTCTTTCCTTTGTGCTCGGGATGACTTCAAGTGAACTTGCACATGATTTATGCTATTAAGTACCAAAAGTTTACGAGAAATGATAAAATATATATAAATAACGCTGCTAAAAACATGTATAATTTAGGCATTATCAGGAGCCTCCTCTGGCTTAGACTCAGTGTCTATAGCGGCAGGTGTATGAGCCTGTCTAACTATCAAGTAAAGGTCATCTGATGGTGAAACGGGTGATGATGCAATAGGTAATGGCTAAGGAATCTCTGTCTCCCTAAAATCCTCAAAAGGTTCAGACTCAAAGTCTGTAATAGTAGCTAAGTAAGCATGCCTAACTGCCATATAAGGGTCATCAGGTAATGGGATAGGCACTCGGGAGCGTCGAGCTCAGTCAGTCTGTGAGATAGTCTCTGAATCAATGTGAGTTGGGGTAGACATGACATGTAATAACGCGATATGGGTATAAGTACTCTCATAATATAACATTACTCAAATTACCAGCATAGATCTGCTTACATATAGTAATCAACATAAAGTTTGAACTTAGTTATTTATAGCCATATATATATATATATATATATATACACACACATACATATATATAGATATACCGAGAGGATACGAACGACAAATAGGCAATAGCAAGATCAGATAGCGGGAATAAGCATCTCAAGGCAACATGCAATACAACTAAGGCAGCATGGCAAACGCTAGGCAATCAATGATGATCTAGATCTTAACACTCGCAAGCATCCTCATAAGTTCAAGGTCAAATCATTTTCAGGTGGTCTTAGCATTTGTATGTCCTTTCCTTTCCTCTAACATAACTTAAGGGAACTACCCCCATCATTTCATGCTCCATCGTGAATTAAGCATAGTTGATCAAGCTATGCGTAATTTAGGAAAAATTATGAAATGCTCGGGCTAGTCAACTTTTGCCATGTTTGAGGTTTTACGAAAACTTTAGTTTGGTTATAGTTGCGTTTTTATTTTTATAAAAACGGCATTCTCTATAACCTTGGCTCTGAATACCAATCTGTCACACTCCGCTAAAGCGGAAACACGGGAATGCGACATAATGATTTACATAGCTCAAGATACAAGATCATACCATACAAGGTTTACAAAGATTTAGATTTACAATAGTTCATCAGTTTACATTTTAGACCCGAAAGGCACAAGTCTCTAGATAAACACCCCATGAGTGTACGCCTTTAGTTCTCATTACTCCGGATTTACCTTGGTTGAAAACACACCAGAAAATGATACTCGAAAAGGTCAACATAAAGTTGGTGGGATCGTAGGTTTGATAACAACCCAGTTGTTGTGCCATAGTTTCAAAAAGTGGACAAATGTGCAATATGACAGTGAATACATGCAATAGATTAGATATCAACATAGCAACTCCCTGCTATCATAGATCCATAGATTCACAACATACATAGATACCAACATAGCAACTCCTTGCTATCATAGATCCATAGATTCACAACATACATAGATACCAACATAGCAACTCCTTGCTATCATAGATCCAAGCACTTAGTTTACTCGCACCTAAAGCCTACCAGCTGGAGCTATACATAGGGCGGAAGATCTACAAGTTCACAATAATACAAGATCACAAGATAAGATCCAAAAAGTAAGTTCAACCCAAATCCTCATGTCCATTCCACAATAGCAGGGCAAATGTACACATAGCATTGACAAAAAGAGTTAAAAAAGAAAAGGCTACTAGAACTCACCTCCAAAAGATGACTAGTAGCTTAACAAGATAACCTACTGACACAAAAGACAATGGAACCCATCCACACCTAATAATACGTTTACCTTAGTAATATTTTTCACAAATTGTCTTATTTGTACAATAGTTTGTAAAAACAAGTTATTGCTTACAAAGTTTTCTATTCTTGTTATGAAAAGTTTGGTATCATGGTTGTGTGTGGTAACTAGGTAAGATGACTCGATTCACTTGGGCCAAGCATGATACTAACACATGGATTCCTAGAATAGAGCGAACGAGCTAAGATGAGATAGAACTCTTAGAAGATCAATGACAAATCCTACGAGAAGTGGTTAACACTCTAAAGACTGCGAATATAATAAAGATAAACAAACCCACAATGTCATAATGTAAAAAAAAAATGATATCTATACTAATATTTTATAAATCATTCTTCTGATTTGCGGGCTAAAAAGGAGACTATGTATAAACTCTCGTCTGAATTAGTATGTTTGAGAACCAATGTTTGTTATTGTTATGTTTCATCCTTGAAACTTCACATTTATTAAAAATCAAACTTCATCTTTTTTTCAGATCAATTAAGAAAATAGGTTTTTCCAAGATATTTTCTAACTGTGACACATTTTATAAAATTTCAGCATGACCCATTTGTTTGTAAGAGTTTTCCCAAGGTTTTCGAATCATAATTTTAATCACTCTCCATATTAGACAATTTCCCCAACAAAATACCAAGTTTAGCTTTTTATGACGATCCGTCAAAACCCGCATTTCAAAGACTATCCAAAATGTTTTAGTTTACCCGAGTATGATGTTCGCTAGATGTCCATCGTTATCATAGTTCAATTTCTTGTTCATTTGGTCATTAGGCCTTGTGGCCCTTTATATGTTTCTCGACTAGCATGATAATACGACAAACATAGTTTATTTATCTTATTAGGCTTTTTGGCCCAACAAGTCCACTAATATATTTAAGTTTTACATATGCCACAATAGTTTACCAAATAATTAACAAGATAATAGGTTCTCTTTAGTTTCACCCAAATAGGTTGCCAATAAGCTAAAATATATTTCAAGGGAATAAGCCAAGACCAAAAAGCCAAGATAAGCTGGCTTGACTTGGCTTATTGGGCCGAGACCCCTAAAGCCCAAAAATAAGCATTTAAGCCCCAAAATAAGTTAATAAGCTATAAAAAGGGTAAAGATCTCAAGTCAAAAGTAATAGTTTACGAAAAACAAGTCGTAGCTTGTTACCCCTTCTTGGGTCACGAGCCCAATAAGCCCAAAAGCTTCACAATATACTCAAAATAGATCCATTTGTATCAAACCCCTTTTTAGTTCTCCCAATAAGCTTCAAAGAAGTTGGAAAATATTCAATAATATAAGCCAGGGTTAATAAGACCTTACTAAGCTGAAATAGTCTCCAAATAAGCTCAATAAGCTCAATAAGCTCAAAAGTCTCCAACTTCTTATTGGGCCGTGAGCCCAATAAGCTCAAAAGTCTCCAAATAAGCTAGAAATAGTTTGGTAAGTTCAAAACCAAATAAGTTTCTAAATAAGCGGCTAAATAAGCACACCAATAAGCTAGTTTTCAAAATAAGCAAACCTCGCAATCCTTATTGGGCCGAGTCCACATTTAGGCCTATTAAGACCATTTAGCAACCAATTAAGCTCAAAACCAAATATAGAAAGTACTATAAGCTAATAAGCTCTAATTCAAAAATACAATAAGCAAATAAGCTATAACAATCTCACAATAAGCCGACTAAAACATAAATGGGCCGAGCCCTTACTCGTCCATTCTTTTCCCTTATTGGGCCGCAACTCACAAAAAACCCAAAACCATAATAAGCACTTCCAAATAAGCCAGAAAATCAAATAAGCTACAAAATAAGCACTATAGTTTCACAATAAGTTGAATAGGTCATGGGGCGAGCCCATGGCCTCACTCTTAGCTCTCAATTAGGTCGAGACAACCAAAACAAGCCCAACACTCAAATAAGCCCTAACCAAACTTACTTTTAAGCTAGGTTTCTAAATACGCACCACTAAGCTCTAAACAATGTATACAAGATATCTTACCACAACAACCATGATATAAAGATGACCAACTCTTTTTCTTTTTTTTGCTCACATCAAAACCAAACGCACCCTTTTAGAACCTTGTTTCGATTTTAGTTTTCATTTTTAAAGTAAACGCATTGTACAACTAGATTAATATCAACATAATAACCATAAAAGCTCAACTATTTTAAGTTTTAGACAACTTACAAGAATGGGTTTTGGATGAAGGCTAGACACGAGAAAATAGCTCGTATGTTGTTTTTGATTACCCAATATTACTAGAATTCAACCTTAGCATGTTTCTTGACCCTTTGATCTTGATAAAACTTGAAAAATGATTGTGTTCTTACCTTGTGGTGTTCGTTCGAATTCAAATATAAAGAAGAGAGAAAACTTTTTTGTTTTTCTTTGATTTTGAAAACATGCATGATGTGTGTGTGTTTTGTAATATATAAAACAAAAGAGGGGACTTGAATGGTTGCTACACTTTAGCTTCTATGTCCCCTCATGGGGCCGACGAGTACAAGGGGTTGGAGGGAATCCCAGGCTCTTTCGTCTTGTGTCGGGATTTGATTCCGTGACGAGTACAAAGGGTGGGAGGGAAAACCCAAGTTTCAAAATAAGAAAGTTCATGTTACCTAAACGCGTTTCGCCCCTTTAGACTCATCCATGGTTTGTTTCAAGATCATTGTTTTCCTTTAACACCTTAGTTTTGACTTACGTTTCGCCAAAGTATTCGTTTCCTGATAATTTTGATCATACTTCGAAGATTTACGTTCTAAATAACGTTAAAGACAATTATGAGATAACTTATATTGAATAAGTTTAATTAGATCGACCTAAGTATTTAAATATGTTCTAGTTTACTATCGTACCGGTACGCGATGCGCGACGATTTTCGCTGAACGCGGGAAAACTTTTCAATATGCGTTAAAACGATAACATAGATACTGCGATACGTAAAAGAAGAATCAAAAGTGATTCATTTAGGAAAGATCAAGACTCTCAATGCCCGATTAAACAGTAACCGTTTTGCTCAAAAGAGTTAACAATGTCAACTTTCCAATTTTTCTCTGAGAGAACTGACAAGATCGAAAAACGCAGATATACAACCATAGTATTTTAAAATACTAAGATCCAGGAAAAGTTACCGGTTATCACACTGAGCGTTATCTTATTGTTAGACATATCAATCATAGCCCGCGCATTAGCCAGAAAGGGTCTTCATAAAATTATTGGAATTACAGAATCCATAAGCATATCTAAGATAACAAAATCAATAAGGAGGACAAACTTATCGACCTTTATGAGCACATTTTCAACTATTCCTCGAGGCTATTGGATTGACCTATCTGCAAGTTCTAAGCTATTCTAGTGGGTTTTGGTTCCCCTAGTCCTAATTTTTCATACATCGTATAAGGCATCAAACATATACTGGCTCCTAGGTCGGCTAAATCATTATTGATGTGCAAATCACCAATATGACAAGGAATAGTGAAACTTTCTGGGTCTTTTTCCTTAGATGGTAGTTTGTTGAGCAAGACCGCATAGCATCTTTCATTCACCGTGACAGTGCAAGCTTCATTAGGTCTTGATTTGTTTGTCAGCAAACTCTTTTGAAACTTAGCGTATTTGGGCATCTGTACTATAGCTTTGATGAATGGTAGGTTGATATGGAGTTGTTTTAGATTTTCTAGGAACTTTCGTTGTTGGGCTTCTTCTTTCTCTTTTCTCAGTCGGTGAGAAAATGGTATTGACGGTACTTTTATCTCCACTAAGGGTTGAGAGATCGTTTCTTTTATTTTCTGGGTTCATCTCGCAAGATTCCATCTCTTGGTTCTTCCGACTTATCATGTGACAACTCGGAAGGTTCTTTATTAATATTGTTGGTTTAATTATTATCAGCAATCCCAGTCGTCATCCTTCCTCCTCTGGTTGTTACTCCTTTAACCTCATTTTTCAAAATTAGAACATCATTCATTATTTTTTATAACCCTGAACTTTGATTTTGAGCTCACTTAACAAGTTGTTCTGCTCTTTGAACAAAAGCTCGTTGGTTGTTTTGAATTCTCTGATGAATATTTCCATCTCTTCGTGTTCTCGTTTTCCTTTATCGATAAAATTACCCAGTATTTCCATCATGGTTAGTTTTCTTTCTTGGTAGCTAAACTGAAAGGGTTGGAATCCAAACGCTGTTTCTAAAAGAAAAGACATATTTTAAAGTAAAGTTATTCTAAAAGAAAATAAAGTGAAAATGTTACCTAAGGTTTCTGCTATATCAGACAGTTGATACGCCGTATTCAATAGATTTGAATACGCCGTATGGATCTGTAGAAAAGGATACGTTGTATTGGTTTTAAAAAATCTAATACGCCATATTAAACTAGGTGAATACGCAGTATTGGTTGTACAGTAAATAAAACTATTACGGAAAAGAAAAACACACACACAAAGCAAATAAAGTTTCAGAAATTCGAACTAATCTAATATTATCGCTGAATCTAGACTAGAACACTAATAAAGTAAAAATTAACAACTTGACTCCTCAGCAGCGGCGCTAAAAACTTGATGTGTCGTTGAGTGTAGGTATGATTTATTATCAAGTTTACATTTATATTTTGGCGACTATACCTAAAACCAACACTAACGGCCAGTATACCCGGTCAGTTGTAGCTTCGTTGGTAAGTAGGGTGTCGATTACCAAGAGTGAAAGTGTTAATTTCTAAGTCTATTAGTATTTTATTCCTAAATTATTCTATCCTGATCCTAAATCTAACGTAGGGGTAGGGATTCAGCTTGAGAGACTGGCAAGAGATTTTGGATACTAAGGCAATGTAAAGGAGAATTAACACACACAAGCAAATAGTTAGAAGATGGAGAAGTGGTCAATCCTATTATAGGGGGAACGTACTAACCATGAATAGTCTAACAAAATGCAGGTTTGTCTACGAGTGCTATGATTGCTCATCTCGAAGGGCATATCATTCCAAAATTTAGACAATACTTCTTCCTAAAACCTAGACACGCTAAGTCTGTCACAATTAGACGCATCCGTATAAAGGAAGCATTTGTTGATTATAATCTATCCTAGGAGATTAATAATGGTTATCTTGTTAAACCCTAGCTCAACGAGACTTTACTAACTTACTGCTTAATGGCTCTTTATATACTAGTAGTCCACTGTCCAAGTCCTTACCAAAGGAATCAGAACGTCATTTGTTGATCTTAGGCACCTGTTAGTCCAACTTGTTCACTAAACCAAAGGCAAATACAGGTCATTATTTGTGATCCTATGATTTTAGATATATAAATTGCGATATGGAGAGTTATCCCGACATCTAGCTAGCATGATATTTTGCATTCCTAGATCTAGTCGAATGATAGGTCGCATACTTAAACACGTAAATAAGTATAAATTGATAAACATAATTGTAACACCCCCATTTTTACATATAGCAGCGGAAGCTAAGCTGGGGAATTACTTCAAGGGTACAACAGTCATAATCATAGAAAATGAATAAAAAAGAGTCGTTTATGAAAATAAGTTATCATTCATTATTTCTTCAGAGTTTTTACAAACGAAAGGTTTCTAGAATCTAAAATACAACATTTAATTGATAACGGTTTTTCCATCTTCATGTCCTCGTCACTTCGTGCCATTAGTTACCTGAGATAAAACATGCTAAAAAGTCAACATAAAGGTTGAGTGAAATCCATAGGTTTAAGTAATATAATTTGAATGCAAATGCGATATTTGGGTTACATTGATATACACCCAGTATTGAAAACATAATTTAGTATTGCCATTAGCTCATGAATTCGATGCCTTAGGTTATAATGATAATGTTTCCCCTGCGCGCGGGTTTTAAGGTCAAATTCTTTCATGACTTATCAAAGAACTTATTTTAACATTATATTACTTATTAGGATTGATTATAACAAAAGTTTACAAGTTTAACTCATAGTTTAAGTAAAAACATGAAATTAGGGTTTTGGGTGTACGGTTTTGGATCAAAAAGGCATAACACTTAGGTTTTTGAGTTCAAAGCTTTATATTATAATTTTAGCAAGAACATATGAACATTATGACGTTACATGAGCAGAATATAAGCTTATAGAACCTGGTTTGAGCTTATAGCTTGGAAACGGTTCAAAATCGGGACTTTTGGCTTCGTACGGCTAGAGTAACAACTCTCGGGCTTCGTTTCTTGGTTTCTTTTTCTTCCTTTCTATACTTGAGACTTCTTAGGATCTATTAGAATTCATATTGAGCAAGGAGTTTCTACTATGAAGGGTTATAGAGGAGGAAGTGGGGGATGAAGAAGAATGAACACATTATGCCCCTATTTATACCTATTTGAAGTAGCAAGGAGTAAGTAAGGGTTATGATCTGGTCTTGACACATAGAGGGTCTAGTTAGGGAGGTGTATAAGCTAGAAAATGAAGTGTGGAGGTCTAGGAAACTAGGTTGAAGGATGTCGCTTCATCCTTTGCTGCTGTGGAGGTCTAGGAAACTAGGCCATGTGCTTCTAAAATTTGACCAAGGCTTAGTCCAAGTAGGTGCATAAGCAGGTTGAAGGTTTCTAGAAGAGTTCTTGGGTGGAAATTTGTACATGGTAGCAATTTAGAGGGGTTAAAATGGTCATAGAAGCAAACCGGGTCTATTTTGGGTTCGACGGGTTCTTCAAAGGTTTTAACAAGGTACATTGTGTTATAAATGATTAAGGAATGATGAAATAGGTTGTTAAGGTCTGGGATTAAAGTAATTAGCAAAGATTAGCAATTCGTTTGGGTTAAAACGGATTAGAATTGAAGAAATGGGAGTACGGGTTCAACTAGGGCTCNNNACCTCTTACAGAAGTTCTAACTATGTCAAGTCACAAATCCCTCTCATCAAAATGGCCAAGGCTCAAAGCGAGCACCTATGGCTTCCCCAATATTCCAACTGTAGTGGTCATTAAAACGTTAACCTACATGTAGGTCTGGTAAAAATGAAAGAAATATTAGGAAATTCAAACTCTTCAATCTGGCAGGTGAATATGAAACAAACAGTGACCAAGGGTAACCCTTTTGCATAAATCTGTTTCTATGACATGTCTCGTGATACAGGTGACACAGCATACAACTTGGATATTTATAAGACCTGCCTCACCATCATCGTTTAGAAGCAAAGGCGTCTTTCATGCATTTAGAAATCTCTACATTTCTTTTACATTTGTTGAACTTGTAACCACTCAAAATACATCGCTACAGCTTTTAGTTCTTTCATAAGTGAAAAGGTGGACCAAAACAAGTCCCTGCAAGCCATAAATAATTAAATAGTTAGATTATTGTAGAGGTGGCAAACGGGTTGGGTTGAGTCGGTTAGGGTCATGGATAAAACGGGTCCTACTTTAAGAATGGGTCGAATATGTTGGGTCGAGTCAGTTCGACCCGTTAAATTAATTTTGGTTGCTGCAAGTTGATATGAAAAACAGCAGCTTCTTTTATATGTAGCATTCATTCGACTAATAACAATCATGATTTTTATGTCAAGTACTAGTTATGTCAGAACCCAAACATTCTGATGATGTTGGTTTTGATCTAAATGATTCCAACTATCTTGTTAGTGTTAAACTTCATCAAACTAAGAGCAAGCTTAAAGTCACGCATTCTTAATCTACTTTGAGTACAAAACTGAGCAGAGCATGTATATCATTGATAGCCTTTGAATTGCACGATTCAGAGGTGAAATCTGGATCGGTCAGTCGATTACTTGTTTGATACAAGAAAAAAGTGATGCTGAGTCAATCTTGAAGTCCAGAATCATTCAGGGCCCCAAGCATGCAAAGTCATTCAGTGGTCCTTATGTTCATATTCTATCCTTTTTGTTTTCTTAATAAATGACCCTCATTTATCTCATATCTATACTATTATATAAAGGACAATGATTTGCACACTTCAAAAATTTATTCACAATCAAAAATATATGTGTCTTGACATTTATACCCCTAAGTATTTAGTAGAGTGTGCACATATTAGGGGTATAATAGTCATGACACACATATTTTTTAATGTATGAATAAATTTTTGAAGTGTGCAAATCATTACCCTTATATAAAGCATTTAAGTTGTGGGTCCATCAAAAATTAAGATAAGAAGATGCAATCTTGACATCCATTTCATTTTAAAGGAATACATCATAGAGTGACATGTGTCACCTCTTAATTAAAAAATCACCCTTATTTTTAAATTGAAATATCTTTTTATCTATTAATTTTTTTATGATATAATTTCACCATATTTTTTAAATTTTCGTTCTCTATAATTCAACATCCATTTTGATAGATTTTTATAAATTTTTAGATTTTTACATTTTTAGTGGGTTTATTTTATTTTGATTTAAACTTTTTACAACTTTAACCTTAATTCATTTGAAGAGAGTGTTTAATTGGTAAGAGACTGTGAGAGTCTTTTAAATGCGAGTATGGTGATGTTAATATGGTGTTGCGGGAAAGCTACGGGAAACCAAAACAAACACATACAACAGACAACACGTATACATTCGAAGTGTTGTGAAACGAATTCACTTAGCGGGTAGAGAATTGCGAGGAGAGTTAGGTCAAAAAAATATTATCACCGTTGCTATGCGCGGGTATCCAACTAGTTTTCCATAAGTGTACCTTGCATATGTTTTTAATAAACATTGAAAACTTTATTTTTATAGCTTAAAGCACACTAACTTTATATATTGCAAATTATTCTTTAGAATTTGATTTAATGTCATGTTAATGTTTAACACTTTATTTCACAAAGTATATTGTTAAAAGACATTTATTAGTTAGTTACGTTTTTATTTTTCATTAAATGCATTTGAAGGATAAAATGATAATTTTAAATCATTCAGAGTGTTGATCAAAATAGTATTCAAACGTTCATTTTGATTCAGAACAAAATTCATTCAGAATCTTTGAACCGTTCAGGACTTTTGATTCATTCAGCACTAAATCATATATTTTTATCAAAAGCCTATATCTGGGCTTATGCAATAGACACTTGATAACAACAACATCATTCCCTCGAAAAACATAGTCTAAACCCCTAAGAAAAATGCACCAGATATAAGTTTTTAATCTCAGAAGAGACCTTGATATTTTTTCTCAAAACGTAAAACGGATTCAGCACTCTTGATGATAATCAAAAGCGTTTTAGCCTTGCTTTTTGGAAAAAAATAAAATAATGTGATATACAGAGTCTGAATCAAATATCTAGTAGCAACAAAACGGTTTAGATGTGCTTCTGCATTATCAGATTATAGAATTTATTTTGCCAGACACTCGAACACCCTCAAGTATGAACAATTACTAAATGTAAACAATAAAATATCCATAGTCTCACAAGTTTATACTCATCAGACACATGTTGCATGCCATCATCAGAATAAGTACCCGCATAACTTTAAGCGTTATTTATGCAGAAAAGAGGGTGTTTTGGATTGATTATAAAAGTGCTTCTCCCCATTTTTAAGTAGTTAATCAGTTTTGAGCGTTTGTATAAACCCCTTTTTTCCGTATGTTAGCCTAAATAAGCACCGAAAATAATCAGGTCGCTACCTATATATTTTTTAAACAGATAAGCACATATTTGAAATAAGAGGGTGTTGCAGATCCCTTATTTTTTTCTACATTGTCCTATATATGATACTTATCTAATATGTCAAACACGTTCATAGACTAAATAAGTATAATCAATAAGCCAGAATAAAAATTTTCATACCAGTATTTGATTAAGCCGTCCCATCCACACGTAGCAACTTTACTTTGTTCCAAAGGATGCCACTCAGCACCAATACAAACCGATTCATGACACTTCAACATTTGTTTGACTTTGCAACTCTTCCAATCCCAAAACCAGCATCTACCTTCACCATCCCCAGACATAACAAACCGTCCATCTGGTGAGAAATTCACCTGACAAGCATACCCAGCAACGACATGACCAGCAAACTTCTTATTCCAATTTAGCTAAAACCTCTCACGCGTACTATAGATCAGAACTTGGTTATCTAAACTCTGCGCTGCCAACCAATTTCCATTAGGATGAAGCGAAACAGCGGGTATTGAGTGCATATGAGGCTCACTAATATACTTAATCATAACAGGAATACCAAACTCCCATACACGAAGAGACTTATCATCACTAGAAGTAACAAACCTCCTGTTATTATCTACAAACGTAATCGTATTAACCGCACCCAAATGTTGATCATACTCCAGCGTAATCTGCCCCGTATTAATATCCTACTGAACAATCTTGTTATCACTCGTACCCGCCAATAGTATATTCTGTTTATCATCATCCGGATTCAACTTAACCACATACGGCATCTTCCCGGTTGAAAAGGTCGAAATCACCTGTCCTGTCTCCGTATCCCAATACTTAATATTCTTATCATACCCGACAGTCAAAAACTTGGAGCCGTCATTACAAAAGGATATATCACGAACCGCCTTACCATGTCCCATATACGTCCTCATACACTTGCCAGAATTAAACACATCCCATATCTTAACCTTACTATCCATCCCAGCCGACAACAACAAATGGCCATGTCTTAGAAAAAACCTAATGGCCGAAACCCCTTTGGTATGCCCACTCCAGGTATGCACCAACCGGTTAGGTACATAACAATGATCATTATTCCGTCTGGCATGATTAGGAGGCGCAATCCATGACCGCCCTTGATAATCCCTTTCCTCTTTCCCATGAAACGTACTCTTATCTGTAAAGACCTCCCCTTTAGACTTACTCGCACCCTCCTCGCCTTTCTTCTTCTTGGCATACTCCTCGGCATACTTGTTCTGCTCCTCCGTCAACTCCCCTTGCAACCCCTCCTTCTTACCCGCCCACGGACTCTTGCTATTCTTCAATAACCACACATCACTAGCAGGATTCTCGACCTCCACTCTCTCCATCTCATACCCAAGATTCTTTGAAAATCCGTAACAAGTAAACCATCATTATAACATGATAAAAAAGAGAAAGGTGACCTAAGTTCGTAGATTGCTTGTTTTGAACAGGTGGTCCAGTCGATGTATTTCCTACTCATAACTTCATTCCAGCAGAACATTATCTCAACGCATAACTGGTTTCTTCCTTCTTTTTTCCTCTTTCGCCCTTTCCATATGTCAAATTTCCACTTCCTAAACTTAACTTTGCATTTTGTACCTTTTATTTTCTTTCTTGTAGGCCACTTCCATCTATCAAACTCTAAACAACCGGGACTAACTTTATTCAATTTAGCAGTCTCTAAATCCACAATCAAAGAATTTTCATACAAATCACTCATTCTTATTTCACACTCAATGCCACATGTAAAAGTTTGGTGACAAGAATTTCTAGTTGTTCCATCAAAATTAGTCATCACCATATTCGAGTGTTGAGTCAACCTTTGCAGAATTTGATTTAAAGTTAGGAGTTTAGTCTCACCAATTCCACGATTACCTAAACACATTATATTCCCGTCCTCCTTAACCAAATCGTCTTCTTTATTCTCTTGAGTTGTTAAACAAAAGCCTTTTTCTTTTCGAATCCACTGGTCATTACCAACGAAGTAGCATCAACGTTACTCAATTTCCTTTTAATCTCTATACCAGGTCTGATTATTTCTGTAAACAGAGTTGGGGAAGCGATAATGAACCAAAGGTGTGTTTGTATTTTAGCAATAATGTAAAGAAATAATGTAAGGTCTGTAGGCCATGTGGGCCATAGTGTGTTAGGTAGTGTTTAGCGTAAGCAATGACGTAAATAAATAATAATGGAGTGACGCGTGTCGGGCATCCAGTAGGTTCGTTGTTGTAGATGCCACTATAGCATCTACTTTATTGTATTATAAATAGAGGCCTTGCCTCAGTAATGAAAGTGTGAAATATTTAAATGTGTTAATCACCTTTTGAACAAAAGCCTTTTTCTTTTCGAATCCACTGGTCATTACCAACGAAGTAGCATCAACATTACTCAATTTCCTTTTAATCCGAGTTGGGGAAGCGATAATGAACCAAAGGATTACATTGTATTAAGTTGATAAAATAACAAAGATTACAAGAGGTATATGGTTAACTAATGGGCTTGGCCCTTATTACTAACTCTAATATCTAAACGGGCCTAAACTAAACTAACCTAATAGAGCCTAATAAAACACACTACTAATTCTAACATCCCCTTAAGCTGGACATGCCTAGCTTATTACAAATATAAAACCTAAAAATATTAAAGCCTAAAAAAACGATAAACAAAAGTCTTCTACGAAGCAATGATCCAAATCTTTAACAAACACTAAACTAATCAATCTCACTTAGGATCAAACTAAAATACGAAGGAAGAAAACAGGTCTCAATAGATCTCACTTGGATCTAATCAAAATACAAAGCAACACAGGTCTCAATTCACCAAAATACGGAGCAACCTGAAGAAAATAGGTCACAATAGATCTCTCTTGGATCTAATCAAAATACGGAGCAACCTGCAGAAAACAGGTCTCAATAGATCTCACTTGGATCTAATCAAAATACGAAGCAAACAGGTCTCAATTCACCAAAATACGAAGCAACCTGAAACAACGGTGTCAGGTCTCAACTAACCAAAATATCCAAAACAAAGCAACTTGTCTTGACAGGTCTCAGCTAACCAAAACGAAGCAACCTGTCTTGACAGGTCTCAGCTAACCATAAACGAAGCAACCACAACAGACATGTTAGTCTCAACTAACCAAAACTTAATTCGAGTCCGAAAAACCCGAAAGAATATAACCAAAACTCAAATGGTCTCACCGGGGACCAAACTCAAAACTCTCATGAACCAAAAAACTAAATCTTCAAACCTAAAACTCAACCAAATATCGATCTTATCGGATCGAACACTAAATCATCAGTATTCAAAGTCTAGAACTATCATCCGAATTCAGATCCCCAAATTAAATATTCTTAAGATCAAAATCATTTGAATCACCATAGCGAATAATCACAACCCTCGTAACTAATTAACAGCCGATATTGTCCTTTAAAACACAACCAGAACCAAAGAACCCTAATAAAATTGAAACGAAAAGATTTGACATAGAGGATCTTACCGGGGTTCTGGTCGGAATCACAAGAAAAAAGGATCTGGAAAATATCTCCAGCTAAAACCCTAGATCTGGATATGAATCTCTCAAAACTGATTAGGTATCACAAGGTACCTTCTTCACAATTAATACTCAAATGCTAATTAGAACGAAACCTTAATTTTGCTTTATTCATCCAAGCTCTGATACCATGTAAACAGAGTTGGGGGAAGCGATAATGAACCAAAGGATTACATTGTATTAAGTTGATAAAATAACAAAGATTACAGGAGGTATATATAAGCCTTGCTTAGCTTCAAAGCTAAGCTAGGTTAACTAATGGGCTTGGCCCTTATTACTAACTCTAATATCTAAACAGGCCTAAACTAAACTAACCTAATAGAGCATAATAAAACACACTACTAATTCTAACAATTTCCAATTTACAAAATTCTATAGTCCTTAAAACTAATGGCGAGTTCCTAATTTCACTAGCTATGTGTACAGAAGGTCTAGTTACCTTATTTAATTCTTTATGCTTCTCATTCATATTCATCTCCTCGTCCCCAATAATCCCCTTCCATGAGCCTTCTTCCTGCATATACCACTCATCATCACAAGTGGAGATCTTATCAGAACAATGATCAACACTATGAACATCTACTTTAAAACTTTTGTGCTTATCTTCTTGACCTTTAACATGTTTCAAATCACGACAAATTCCAAACAAACGAATACCCTTTTGTATACAACCCTCATCTACAATCATATTATGTCCATTAACACCAATACCAGTAGGCAAAAAATACAAAGTTTGTGGAAGTTCAGCAGCTTTTTGGCTTCCTAAATCAACATACATCTCTTTTTTGAAGTTTAAAGACACGTATTCTTTTCCTTCATCATCCTCGTTCACAAACTTATCTACCCCTATTTCCAAACCACTTCTAGCTATCTTTTGTTTCCCACTTCCAACTATCCTTTGTTTCCCACTTCCTTGCACAACAATAGAGGAACAATCTTCAAAAGACCTCGATGCATTATCCTTGTCCAATTTCTCATGAACTTTTTGCCTTGATTCCATTTCTATACCCTTAACTTTTCCTTCACTAAGTTCATCAAAAAGAATCAAATCCACACATTCAATTTTGTTACCGTTGACATTGACATTTTCTTCACAACATTCCTCATAACCCAAATCACTTACTTCTAATTCCGTTTCATGACACCAAACATCATCAACTAATTCATTATCACCATCCATTCCACTTACCCTTGACTCGGTTTCTTTGCAATCATCATCAAGAACCATCACACAAACGCTAACTTCTTCAATTCCATTTGCACTTGATCCATCAAAGATAAAAGCTATGGAAAATTGGCCTGTGCCCACAAATGTCAAGCAATTGAGGGGTTTTCTTGGTCTTACAGGTACTACAGAAGATTTATTAAAGCTTATGCTAGTGTCAGTAGACCTCTTTCCTTATTACTCAAGAAGAATGGTTTTAAATGGAATACAAAAGCTTAATCATCATTTGAAAAGTTGAAACAAGCCATGATTAGTGTTAAAATACATGGGGCAATACCAAGAATAGTTTGATTATCACACAACCAACCTCCTCTTTGTGATATTATTGATAACTTAAATATACAAGACGGTTAGTCCCCAAACGGGTGCTAAACCAACGATTACAACAGAAATATAAGGGTGTCCCTACTAGGTAGATCCACCCTTCTCACAACAATAACACTCAACACTCAGACAAACATAATACAGCCATCACTACCCATTACAGCCTCTATCTCACACAGTATGTGTAACGTGAGTGAGATAGCAGGCTGTAACGAGAGTGGTTAAACCATATGAACAACGATCTAAGATCAGGGAGATACAAAGATAAGATGACCGTTGTTAACTGAAACCTAGCACAGTGATGTGCTTTATATAGTCATCCAAGATACACTTTATCACCTCCATCTTTCAATATTGATGAAAGTAGCACAATACTTCTTGAATGATCTTTCAATAATGACAGGAATGGTCCCTGTACATTAGACATCAGATAACAAAGTATAAACATAACACTTGTTAGTTTGAATACTTCCAACATCCTCCCTCAAACTAAACAAGTGAAACAAAACTTTGGGAGTAACTATCAATGTAACAGGTTTGAACCCAGTACATAAGAGAACAAATACCAAGTATAAAATACTTGTTAGTTTGTATTATTTCTTCAACACCCTCCCTCAAACTAAACAAGTATAACTTGTTTAAGGATAAACAGCCTGCATAACTTTTAAAGTTATGCAATTTTATTTATACTTTTTTTTTTATTTTGACCCTTTGAGAACATTTTCCTCTAACAACATTATTAGCAACTATTAAAAGGAAATAAACAAGGATCAAAAGAGAAAAGACTTCCCTGAGCACCATCATTTTAGATGGTGAAGCAGCAGGAACAAACCGGTCACTGAAACAGACCCATAAGCACCTTTCCATAGCAGCAAAAGAGCATACTATGACACATGCAGAAAAATCAGCATCAAGAAACCACATTTGATTGCAACTTGCAATCACAATAGAACCAATCAGAATACACATTCTGATTAAACTGGGAATTATACGATTCACCAGTAAGAACCAAATCAGAGTACAACTCTGAATAACCAGGGAATCATAAGATTCACCAATAAGATACAAGACAGAGTATAAGCTCTGAATACATTGAGAATTCACATAATTCTCTCACAGATTTCAGAACACACATTCTGAATACAAGACAGAGTATACACTCTGAATACATTGAGATTCACATAATTCTCTCAAAGAATTCAGAACACACATTCTGAATAAACAGGGAATCATAAGATTCACCAAATCAGAGCACATACTCTGAAGAAACAGAGAATCACAAGATTCTCAAACAGGGAACAACATCCTGCAACAAGGTTACCACAATGGATAAACCTAAGAAGTCCTTAAAAGGACAAACATCTCAATAATAAGACAACAACAGGGAACAACATCCTGCAACAAGGTTACCACAATGGATAAACCTAAGAAGTCCTTAAAAGGACAAACATCTCAATAATGAGACAACAACAGGGAACAACATCTTGCAACAAGGTTACCACAATGGATAAACCTAAGAATTCCTAAAAAGGACAACAGCTCAATAATGAGACTGCAATAAGACAACACCACTTCAGTCTTAAGGTTTCTCCTAAGTATGGTGCAGAGACAAGACTGGTTTTAGGGTCAGAAAACATTGCCCTTAGATGAGCCATACTCATCTAATTGGGTTGCAGAGTCCACTTCAGGTGACTGCATTTGTGCATTCCCTGTTCTTGAAGGGACCCTACCTTCCACAACAGATGATGCTCTCTACATCCTTTGGTCTTACAGACATTTGGATATCAAAGAAAGATAAATGATGAGCTTCTTTATTAAAGACAACATCATTAACAGATTTGTTTCTCATTTTGAGAAAGAAACCAGTTTGATAAAACACTCACATTTATTGAGGTTACCACAATCTTGTTATCAAGGCAAAACAGTTTAGAGGCCTTTTTATCACAAGAAAATCCAATAAAAAAACATTTTACAAAAGAGATCATTGACATCCAAAACATCTTACAAAAGAGAGATTAGGTTTGTTAATCTGCACCAATACAAAGGTGACATGCCAATTAAGACTGAGCAATGTAGTCTGTTAGAAAGGGAAATGGCAGCAAGCCCATAATAAGACAGAGGAATCACCCCCTGAAACATAAGACACCTTGCTAGAATTAGAAGGTGTCTATGTTTCACATCACAAAGAAGGTTGCTGCATGATTCCCAAAACCAGAACACAAGTCACAAACTTGGATTTTAACATCAAACTGATTGAAAATCAGATTAATGAAATTCATAATAGCATTGCACATAACATATTCAGGTATAATAAGAACAATACACATAATGGCAGATAACAAAACCAATTAACACAACATAAGCTCTCAAAGACAACCATGACAAACAAGACATACAACAGAGATGAATAATCTCAACAACACATACAACATAATGCAAGGCTAACAGCAAGGATAGACAATGCATGATAATAGATAAGCAGAGCAAGACTAACAGCAAGGATAGACAATGCAGACACTTAACAACAGACAAGAGACTAATCATATAGCAAGACTAACAACAAGGATAGACAATGCATATGTAAGCCAACAAACAGCTTGAGAGCAATAAGCCAACAAGCCAAACAATAGAAGGCGACCATCACAAGACAGCTACCAGCAGTCAAAACAAGACAGAAGGCTACTACCAATTACCAGAAACAAACAAATAATAAGCAGACAACAACAACAACAACGACTGCTCTATGAAGAGACATCAACAACAACAAAAGACAGATAGACATATAACATGAACCACAAGAACAATACGCCAACAGGCCATAAAGACAATTAATAACAAGAAGCTGGATCATGATAAGAGAACATGTAGCAAAGCTTACCTTAAACAAACATGAACCATAGAACCAATCATAATACCAACCAAAATATGCAATTAGCAAGAAGAACATCAACAATGCAGGCTATTCAGACACTTCAAAGAGATACTAGACAACACAAATAAATACAAGAAGCATAGGAACCAGGAACACATTAAACAACATATAATATGATCAAGGAATTTTAATCCTATAACAACAAACAATAGCCAGATAAACAGGGCTCAAACAGGCATACACAAACAACAAGAAAACAGCTTAGACAAAGCCAAAGCAGAGAAGATAAACAAGGACATAAGACCAAGATATCATAGCATTCAACCAATCATAGCTAACCAGATAAACATAGAAAAATAACAGGCATTTAACCACAGATAAGCACAGATAAGCAGAACATAAACTGAAGGCATATCATTAACACACCCCCTCAGTTTAAGTTCTGAAGGGATTGATAATGAAAACAGGAAATAAGACCAATGAAACAAGATAAAGGATTTTAATCCTTAAAAACAAGACTAGACCAGCTTGCAGAATACATACTAAATCAGACAGATGCAACTATTATAACAACCACATTAACAGACAAAGGTACATAACAAGAAGGCATACAAAAGACAAATAATCAATGACAACATCAATCATAGACAAAGACATCTTAATCCACAAAACACATAACCAGAGACAGAAACATCAGAGATGCAATAAGCAATCAACAGACATTAATAATAAGAAGACGCATGGAACAAAGACATATACACAGAACTTAAACTGAAATATATCAGACATAAGACCATGAAAGCAATGCTAAACAGAAAGCAATCAACAAAACAGACATATCAATCAACAAGAAAACTTAAACTGAAATCATATAAGGTTTAATACACCCCTCAGTTTAAGTATCTAAGAGACAGATAGCCAATGCAACAGACAAGGACAATCAATGCAATGAGGAAAACTTAGACATCAAAACAATCAACAAACACCAACCACAAATATAAAAATTGATAACAATCAGCAGAAGGCACATAATAAACAACAAAAGGCAAAGCTCAAAACTTGCACAAACAAGAGATAAACTCACAACTAAGATTCATAAGGATTAGGTACAATTGACAAGCGTGGCCAGAGCAGGTATTCATACCACTCAGAGGTGGCAGATCAAGATGTTAGCCACACTTCAATTTACCCAATAATTAAAGAAACCTTAAGAATAAGAAAGAGAAACAAGAAACAATTTGCAGAGCTTTTAATGCAGCGAAAATACAAGAACAACCACCCGCACCCTTAATTCACTTAGTTAAGGGATGCAAATGGTGAAGATAAGCCCATAATCAATCATGAACAGAAAACCCCAATTAGAAAAATTGGGGTTCTTGAAACCCTAATTAATCACGAACCACAAGATCCCAATCAAGACCCAAACAGACTAATATCACCACGGCCGTTGAGAATCAACCATCAAACGACCAATAACATCAACAGAAAAAAAAACTCCCAAAAATTTCAAAACCTTAAAGTTCCAAAACATCATCGAATCAAGAGCCTGAGCTCTGATACCATGTTAAAATAAATGGGGCAATACCAAGAACAGTTTGATTATCACACAACCAACATCCCCTTTGTAACATTATTGATAACTTAAATATACAAGACGGTTAGTCCTCAAACGGGTGCTAAACCAACGATTACAACAGAAATATAAGGGTCCCTACTAGGTAGATTCACCCTTCTCACAACAATAACACTCAACACTCAGACAAACATAATACAACCATCACCACCCATTACAGCCTCTATCTCACACAGTATGTGTAACGTGAGTGAGATAGAAGGCTGTAACGAGAGTGGTTAAACCATATGAACAACGATCTAAGATCAGGGAGATACAAAGATAAGATGACCGTTGTTAACTGAAACCTAGCACAGTGATGTGCTTTATATAGCCATCCAAGATACACTTTATCACTTCCATCTTTCAATCTTGATGAAAGTAGCACAATACTTCTTGAATGATCTTTCAATAATGACAGGAATGGTCCCTGTTTAGATAACAAAGTATAAACATAACACTTGTTAGTTTGAATACTTCCAACACATGCAAATTCCATTGATCATTTTGTGATGTATATAAACCTTTTCTTGGGTTTTTTGCTCATTAGTTTAGCTAGAAATATTAAGAGAGTTGTTTTCATTGCTTCCTAATGTATCAGCCGATTTTATTGGGTCCTTATCAGACTGATTGAGACCTTCATCATTTACCAGCTAATAGAGTTCTTTAATGTCGTTTTGCTTTTGTTTTGTGATGCTTGCATAAATGTAGAATAAATTTTGATATAAAATATCAAAATCGGTTGGGGAAAACAGTAACACTATAGCGGGTCCAAACACATCAGGTTGATCCTTTTCCATGTTTAGTAGTAACTGATATAGTATTAGATAAGGCTCAAAATGGAAACAAAAGCTACTTTGTGAATCTTAAATTTTCTTTTGTTAAAAATTGACAGGTTTTACATGTTCGCCCGTTTGACCAGTTTGACCGTTCGATGTTACTAATTTAAAAGTGGTACATTCGTATACTGTATGTGCATAGGATATATGATGAGAAGTTTGGGATTTGACTAAAGGGTGAATATTAATTTCCCTCTTTTCTTTTGTAGAGACAAACAAAGCTACCATCTTAATTGGGATTTTAATCTATTAGGGCGTTCGGTTGTTGGTTTAGGTATTTTTCTCAAAATATATTAAGGAATAAGATCCAAGTCTATAATATATCTTAATGGGGATATTAGAGTCTGGTATCCAGGATCACATATGGTGTTGATGACTTATAGTGGTGGTGGTGTACTAAATGCGATGTTGATGTGGTGAAGGGCTAAAAGGAAATATGTGTTCAAGTGAATTTCATATTTCGCAGGCTTTGTATCAGGATTCCTCCTGGTATGCAAATAATTCCCCAAATTTTACACTTTCACAACTCACTAGACTAATTAGACTTTTTCGTTACTAAAGTTGGTACTATATAATATCTTTAAGAAGATAGTGTCAGGCATCCGGCTAGAACGACTTATATATTCTTTGCATAGCCATCCGGCTAGAACGAGATACGTGTTTGATACTTTTAAATTTAAAGATGCTCAAAATATTATTGTTGGTCTCTGTTTCGAGTCCCCGAAAAACGACTATTTAACAGGTCATACTTATATTTATAAATTACTAATTTACCAGGATGCTTCTGATGAATGCTCTACAAGTTGATGACATACTGGTTTATTAAGGTCCTGGTTGTCCTGTTCAAAGTGAGAAAAACCGTTCCACATTTTCAATCGATAACAACAAACATAAATGAACAGAATCACAACATCCATATGATACACGTAATAAATCATTATTTTTGTGAATATATGTTTTGTAAACGTTATGACTTATGCCGACATAGTTTATAAGCGTAATTTATAGATTTCTTTACATTGTCATTTTGACACTCCATTTTCTGGTGGTGTTGAGGTGTGTTTTATTTTTTGACACATAATTATGATTTTATAAGTAATTGCTTTAGTTTACATTTTGCTGCTTATGATGAGTTTGACTATTATCATTTCATGGTATACCAAAAAGTGAAAATGCTAATCAAGCTGCATTTCAAAATTCATGGCGTTTTGGAAATCGAAGGTTTGCATTGGTTCACATATCAACTTTTGAAAACACCCTTCATACGATATGTATATTTGAGAACACTCTGTGGTTTCATAGTTATCTTTTAAGGTAGAAATTATGTATATTTACTCTTAGAATTTTTAGTTTGTATGCCGTTAAACATTGTAGTATAAGTTTGTCGTTTGGAAACATGGTTATAAAAAGTTGAGTGTTTGGCTTAAATAATCCCAATCTTGCATCACTTTCTGGATTTATATTAGAGAATATTATAATATCTACTGATGTATTATTCTATAAACTCAATTGTATCTTGCATTGCCGAGTAGATGGGAATGCTATATAAGCAAAAAAAGTATATGGCCAAATTGAAGCTGCTTCTAGAGCAAAAAAAAAATGAATGCAACTCATATATAGCAAGAGGATGCACAAGAGAGCTAGATGGGTCACCAACACACCAACAGTACATGCAAGTTGAGAACAAAATGCAGATCATTAAAATGACACAAACAAAAGTACCATTCAAGACACACTAATTTGTTTGCAATACATAATTTATATTTTTTTGAAAAAAGCCCGTGGGTGCATGGGTGTTATAACTATTATGCATTTATAGGGATCAATCCCTATTTGTTCCTTCTCGTCCAAGAAAAACACACTCATCTTGGGCTTTTCTTTGTTTCTTGTCTACGTCCAAAGTAGCTAAAGGCCCAAGCCATGGCATTAATTTTTTTATTGGAATAAGGCCTTAGTAAAATAATAACTTAAAATCAAATTTAAAGGTTCAATTCACGAGCTGCTCTATTCAGCCCATAAACGCACATTCCAACATCAGAATTTCGTTTAGCTTGTGACATAAATGTGAAGATATCTTTTTCCTCTTTCCGTGGCCTTTTGAATCAACTAAAACGGAGCTCGGACGAAGAAATTATGACCAAAACATTACAACTTGTTCAAATCTTTCACTCTTTGATATTTTACTTCACTTCTTGTCACTTTCCGTGTCTTTCACCATTTGCTCCATATAAACACTAAAATACACCACTTTTGAGCTTTTATCATCTTATCTAATCAAAACACTTAAAAAGGATAGTAATTATCATGGAACATTTGATAGCACTAAAAAACATATTTAATTTTAAGAGCATATCAAAACATCCCCAACTTGGGACTTCTACTTGTCCTCAAGTAGACTCTCGATTGTTATTTATAAAAGTATTTCCTAAACAAGTTCTGGAACATACTTATATAATTTGCTCAATCTAAAGTATGCACAACCAAAAAACTCGACGAATAGGAAATGGAAAACAATCAAACATCAAAACCAATTTAGTGGTAACATTTGGTAACTCGCTCAATTTGCTCGGTCATGGCGATACATCTATTTAAGCTTGTCAATTGATACACTATCACCACCACTAGAGTCTAGAATTGCAACTAAATTTAAATGGTAAGTGGGTAAAACATAAGGATTAAGGGTCTTTGATCACTCTTTCTAATCTCTATCGATACCAATATTCAGTGAATAAGTGACAGAGAAATAGACACACATACACACCGTAACGCGGGATAGACACATGTGACTTCTCACCTCCCACCGCGAATATGCTAAAGAGTAGGGACAAGTCTATAGAGTGAATATAGGGTATGGATCTTCTACTTTCACCAAAAGTATAAATCAACAATGTGGTTGAATCACACATATTGGCCGCCGCGTAACGACGGAAAATAGACATGCACTGACTCGATTCACTTCCTCATTCACGAGTAAAATCCTAAGGTTAGTGATTAGAATAAGGTAAATCATTTGTTAAATAAAAATTACGATCGAAAACAAAAGTAGATTAAGTATAAAATCATAGCCCCAATGTTGCTTAGCTACAATGATCTACAAACCGGAGAGAACTACTTATCATTAGACTAACTCACGCTTTATCATTGAAAACACTCGCTTTAGTGACTCACTGAAATTTAGTCTCAAAGAATCACGATTTCATCATCAACCTACCATGAAAACTTTACCAAGTTGGGTTACCCGAACAACCAACTCCATTATCCCAAAAAATAGTTACTTTTTATTTGGTTTAATAACGACACTAAAAAGAAAAAATAGTTGGTTTAATAACGTACCTATCTATATATCGTTCACTCACATATTATGTCGGTTTAATTGATACGAAACACACTATCACACAAAACATCTTTTTTTCTCTCTCTTTTTTTCAATTTTTTTTTTTTTCTTTCAGTTTTTTTTTTCATTTTTTTTTACTTAATCTCTATTCTTTTGGCTCCATAACTCACGAAACCTGAAACGATTTATGATATAAAACTTGAACCGTCTTCACTAATAATCAATCCATATGGAGGATAATCTTGAAACCGGATAAACTCGGATGATTATCATATAAGTGAAAGTAATGACCACCGATAAACATTATAAAGCATACTTTCACTTTCCTCATTGCATTGTGCCAATTTCCAGAGTCAAAATCTCTTTAGAAAATACTTCGACCGAAAACTCTCACGAGCACTATGAAATACCACCATATTACATACCAGTATACTTGCACCAACATAGGACTTATCTGCACAGCAGGTTAATAGACACTTTTTGTTTGTGATCCTGATGGATTGGCTTCTACTGGTTTTCTTAGGGGTATCTTACTCTGAAAAATGAGAGTACAACATAGGGGTTTATTAACGGGGTTTAACTAAATAGTATAGTTAGTTAATATAGACAAACATGTATAAAATTTTATAGGTAATTTTGATGAATTCTATTTAATTTGCCTTTCAAATAGTGCCAATTCGATTTTACTAGTTTTCCTTTAATGCAATGACTCTTATTGTGTCTCGAATTGATATACCAAGCACAAGTTCTAAAGTCCCTACAAGCCACAGGCCCATCATATTTTTGTGGAATTTTTGTATTAATCAGGGGAAACGGGAAGGTAAAATTCTAATAAATGAAATAAGGGGTATAGTGTGCGGTTATGCGACTAGAGATCTACGAATAATAAATGTCATTTTTTTTTAATTTTAAGCATTTTTCATTAAATCTCATAAGGACAAGTAGAATTATAATTCTATTCCCCTCCCCACACTTATGATCTACTATTCCCGTCATTGTACTACAATATCAATATAATATAGGACATATATAGAATTAGAAACTGAATACTCCTGTTATGGCCTCGGTATGGAATCGTGTGCTTCGGTATGTTCTCCTTTCGGGTTGCTCCAAGAATTTGAGATGTTGGCTAAAATAGTCTTAGACAACCTGTATAAATTCCATTTACTACACATAGCATTAAACAACAAAAGTGGTATAAATGGTTAAAAATATATATAACCACAATTGTATTATCTAGAGCAAAACATTCACATATTTATATTTTTTTTTGTTTTTTTTTCTCTTTTATATTTTTTTTGTTTTTATATTTTTATAATAATTTTTTTTTGTTTTTTTTTTTAAGCATAACAAAAACAAATTAAATTTCAAACTAAAAATCTTTATAGAAAATGCTAGATAAATTAACTTAAACTAAAGTGCAAAATATACAAAATGTGCTTTGTTTATTAACTGTGTCTCGGTTAGCTCGGACTCGAACCCTCATTTGTTGTCCTTGATGGTGTATGTCGTGCTTTCCTCGCCATCCACTATCCAATGGGTTCTCATAATAGTGCTTTTTCACGATGTCATTTTCCTTGAAGCTTTCCCCCTCCTGGATCCTCCACTCCACAACACCATTTGGAAAGACTGTTTGATTTTGACAGTCACTTCCAACGTTGCCTAAGCTTTTTTTTTTTTCACTGGATATCTTCAATAACGAAACACGATCTCCTTGTTTAAACTTCATTTTTCACTACATCTTGACCTTTGGATTGGTTCTTCGGTTGTGGTTGCTCCATTGTTTGTACTCTCTTACCAGCTAGGTTTTTATAGGTGCAATAGGATATTGATTTATACCTTTTATATCAGATGCATTTGCTTCTTTGGTTGCCTTCAACACTTCATAAGCTTTTCTTTCATTTCCTGTTAATCGAATGTTTATTAATAGGTAGTTTTTGATTCGCTTTCAAAAAAATGCATATTCCAAATGTGGCGGGAGGTCCTTGAGCTCAAACCGAAGCTCTTAACAAGACGTCTTCGGTTTTACCTCTTTGTACACAATTTATCTCTTCTTTCTTTGTTTGACCTTGAAGTATGAATCATTCTCGTCACCTACTCATGTTCTTATTATGGAAACCATTCGACTATGAAGCTCGTTTTATTATAACTTTAATCTAGGCATGAACAAAAACAAAAATTAGAATGAAAATCGAAATATACTATTAGAACATTCTTTATTATTGCCTAACAAGGTGTCTTAATCATTCTTTATACAATGACTACTACATAGCATCAATCTTACATGATTAATGATAAGTCGATAATACGGTTACATCAATGAACTGTAACAGGGATCAAGGAAAACCTTGATTACCTTGAGGCTACACCAACTCTATAGACGTCTACATCTCTAACACTTTGTGTACACACACTTTTCTGGATGTCTAAAACCTATAACCTGTATCTCTTTATATACTAGAGATATCTAGGTTTACAAGGAAACATAATAAATACAATAAGGAAACTAAATCTTTTAATCTTTATCTTTATTCTTCTTGAGCATATCTTTTAGTATCTTCTGATATCTTCCATCTTTTGTAGAATATACTCCACCAGCTTAAAGAATCTCTTATTGTCGATTTAGGTCCTTTTCCTTTAAGTCCTTCTTGTTTCATTCTTGTTTTGTCTTATCAACTCAAATATAATTCCCAACAATCTTCCTCTAGTTGATAATGACAAATTCATATAAGCACAAACTTCCCCTGAAGTTAATATACGAATGAAAACTTCCCCTTAAGCTACCAAGGATCTATAAGTTGCAAATCATCAAATCGTCTTCCCCTTTTTGTCAACATCAATTAGGGGACTAAAGTATGCAACTTTGATCTTCACAACTACGAACCAATATTACACTTCTAATCCAAGTATTCCAATGACCCAAATTGCCCTCTATTACGCACCTTAAGAAAAATGAACTTGAGCAGTAGAAACTTACACTAGCAGTAGTAACAAAGGCTAGCAGTAGTAAAAACCTTCACCTCGATGTAGCATATAAATGGTTAAACATTTTAAGATTAAGCTTCCCCTGAAACCCATAGGTTAACCATTTCTTGGATCTTCAATCCTGTAGATTCTATGTAATGATTACTAATAAAGAAAACTAAGTATAACGAACTTGATGTAGAAGTAGAACAACCTAAACTTGTGTCTTATATCTTGTACTATCCATGTGACGTCAAACTTATAAATAAATCTGTGAAATATAAGTAGATCACAATCTCTTAACAAACTCCTCATCTTCTATGAGACACATACCAAAGTGATAGCAAATGTGAGCATTTGAGCACCAAAAGTTAGATCATACACCTTTGCCAGATTTGTTAAGTCTTCGTCACATCGTTTCTAAGCACGAACAAGTTACCTCCAAATGTTGTTAGCCATTTGAGGTATGATAAGAACACGTACCCAAGTAATTCCACTTCATCATCAAATAAGTCATAAACAACCTTCTTCGTAACCAATTAATCAAATAATCCCAAAAACGAGTCTTTATAAACCTGTTGAGAATATGTAAAACAAAAATCCAATCTGTTTGTCCAGGAACCATCTGAACAAACTATCAATCAAACCTGTGTGTGTTGCAACCAATATGTTCCAAAATCAAAAACTAAAAATCCAAAACAAACGAACTTGGTTTTCTTAGTTCTGTCCAACATCCTTCCTTGTGTGTGTTGCCCGATATCTATCATAACTAACAGTACAAACGTCCTTCACTGTCCGATATCGGCTCAAACTGGCAGTACTAACTTTCATTGCAAGCAGTATTAAAATCAAACAAGCAGTATTAATCCAACTGACTGTTTACGCTAGCAGTATTAACTTACTCCATATCAGTGGCAGTAGTAATACTCAAAACTAGCAGTACAAACGCTTCAATCCAATGCACTTGAATACAAGTGGATTAAACCTTCCCTTCAAATCAAGCAGTATTAACGAACACCAAAAATAACATTAACCCATGGCAGCAGTACTAAAAATACAAAAAACCAAATCGTAGCAGTACCAACGAAAATAGCTAGCAGTACTAACCAGTGTATTTAGCATTCAAATCAACAGCATGAACACCATCTGCATAACCCTTGACGACTATCCTTTTTACCCTATTTTTTGAGCAAAGAAACTCCAATACTTAGGGTTTGTACCAATAACAACTGCAAACGATTAGGGTTTGAATGGAACACCAAGCTGCTACGCGACCTTCTTAATTCTTTGTCAACAACCGTCGTCCTGCTACTTGTCTCTTGGATCGAGTTAGGGTTTGTAAAAACCCTAATGTACATTCTCTTCTTCACGTTATTCAAGCAGCAACAACATCTTGAATCGTTTCTGTTTGCACATCTAAAATAGAAAAAAACAACTTGTTCTCTCTTCATGAGTCCGTCTATCAGAATCTTGTTACTGCGTTTTTTTGTACATAAACGACACATATAAACCCTTGTCGAATAATGAACTAGGTTTTTTTTAAGTATAAAGACAACACTTTAAAGTGTCGCAAAAACCCTAAATTCACCAGATTCGATCATAACTTATAACAGGAGCACGAACCTTCTTTCCATTATGAACACGACTTCAAAACAACCTTGTAGCATCTTAGATGGAGAGCCACGAGGCTCTGATACCAATTGTGGAAACCATTTGATCGTTTAAGCTTAGTTTTATTATAACTTTAATCTAGGATGAACAATAACAAAGAACAATAGAATACACAGTGGAATAAACATTAAGAACATTCTTTATTATTACCTAACAAGGTTTTATCATCATCTTTATACAATGACTACTACAAGCACCAATCTTACCTGATCAATGATAAGACGGTTACATCAACAGGATCAAACTAATGATCTTGGGGATACACCACACATGCTAGCATCTACATCTTCATGTGGGACGTGTAAACCCACACACACACGTTTTACACCTTTGGTGCACACACACACACTTTTTGGCATACCTAAAACTATATCTAGGGATCTCTTTATATAGTAGAGTCCATCTAGATTTATAAGGAAAAACATAATTGTATAAGGAAACTAAATATTTTAATTCTTTAATAAACTTCATCTTTATCTTTAAGAATTATATCTTTTGGAATCTTTTATCTTTTGTAAAATATCCTCCACCAGCTTGTAGAATTCCATAATGCTAGATTTAGTCCTTATGTTTCATTCTTGTTTTGTCTTATCAACTCAAATATAATTCCCAACACATATCTTCTCTAATAAAAATGGTTTCAAACAAGTCTTCTTCAAAGATTCCTTGAATATTCTCTCTAAAAATAGGTTCACTTGTATCGACGTAATAAAGAGTTTCGTCTTACTTAGGATATTTCATGGATTTTTCAATATAAAAGATAACCTCTTCATCATCGACCCGTAGAGTCATTTTCTTCTCATAGATATCTACCAAACAACGAGAGGTGGACAAGAATGGTCGACCTAGGATTAAAGGAACTTTGCTATCCTCATCCATGTCTAATATGGCAAAATCCACCAGAAACACAAATTGGTAAACCTTAGCCAACACGTTCTCCATGATTCCTCACGGATATTTAATCGACCTATCTGCGAGTTGAATGGTCACATGTGTCTGTTTTGGTTCACCAAGACCAAGCTTGGCATATATTGAGTACTACATCAAATTGATGCTAGCTCCTAAGTCTGCCAAAGCATTATACACACTTAAGTTTCTGATTTGGCATGGGATGGTGAAACTTCCTAGATCAGACATTTTCTTTGGTAATTTTCCATCCAAAATGGCGGAACACTCCTCACACATTGTGACAGTAGATAAGTCCTCTAACTTCTTTTTGTTGGTTAGGAGATCCTTTAAGAATTTCGCATATTTTGGCATTTGTGAAAGGGCCTCTACAAATGGTAAGTTGATATGCAATTGCTTGAATAAGTCGAGGAACTTACCATATTGTTCCGCCTCCTTTTCTTTTTTGTACCGTCCAGGATATGGAAGCTTTGGTTCATACGATTTAAGAGGAGTTTTGACATGTGTTGTGCTCGGAGAGCTTTGGGATTTCACCTTGTCATTTTCCTCTTGGTTTACTGGGTTGACAACATTTTCGTTAGATGGGAAAGGAGGATCAGTAGTTTGCTTACCACTTCTGGTTGTAATAGCGTTCACATGTGCATTCGAATTTGTTTCCATGTTACATGGTAAGCTTCCTGGTTTCCTTTGAGATAACAACTTTGAAAATTGACCCACTTGGGGTTTTTAATTCATGAATTGAGGCTTGTTGATCCTTCATAATAGAATTTTGTCCAGTGATGTATTGAGTCATCAATTCTTTGAAATTAGACTTCTTTTCGATATGCTGTTGTTGAGGTTGTTGGAATAGTGTGTGGTTGGCCTGGTAGAATCCCAAAGGACCTTGCTTGTATGAGGTGTTACCACTCGACCCACCAGATTGAAAATTTCCTTGCCTTTGGTTCACCCAACAAGCATCCTCGGATGAGCTCATTGGTTTGTCATCGCAATCCCTTGTCAAATGAGGACTACCACAACTCTCACACCCTACTAGCATTCTGACGACAGTAGCATTCAGCTTATCAAACTTCTTATTAAACATAGCCATCTGATTAGTCAAGGCGACTATTTCACTTACTCCATCAGCTTCTACAGCTTTTGATATAGCTCTTCTACTCACTCCATCTTGTGGTGCTGCTTTATTCAGCCCATAAACGTACATTCCAACATCAAAATTTTGTTTAGCCTTTGATATAAATGTGAAGATATCTTTTTCCTCTTTTCGTGGCCTTTTGAATCAAATAAAACGGAGCTCGGACGAAGAAGTTATGACTAAAACATTACAACTTGTTCAAATCTTTCACTCTTTGATATTTTACTTCACTTCTTGTCACATTCCGTGTCTTTTTACCATTTGCTCCATATAAACACTAAACTACACCTTTAGAGCAATTTAGCATCATATCTAATCAAAACACATAAAAAGGAGCAATTATCATGGACATTTGATAGAAAAAACATATATAAATTAAGAGCTATCAATATGTTTACTTTGACATTTGTCACTGCCGGAATTCTTCTGGTGGAGTACACATCATGTTTGGACACCCTGTTACTAGCATATCCGTAGAAGGTTTGCCTTTTGGATCTCTAATGTGAAGTGCCTAAAAGTGCATGTTTGTTATAAGCTACTTTTATGGGACTCCACAAGTTGGGTACCATGTCTACAATTCCTTGTAGATCGTACTTAACAGCCTTCGTCTTTGTCAAAGAAGTCGTGTATGTTCTACCGATGCTTCCTCCTTGCAAGTATGCCAAGTCATTGTTGAAGAAGTAATCAACCGAGACAATCTGATGATTTCTTGATTGAACCAGAGGTAGTGGTTTGCTTAAGTCGAATGGATATCTATCACCTTCAGGGTTATTCCAATCTAGTTGATCATTCAGTGCTTTGTAACATTCTTTCATATTATAGTCAAGCTCGACATAACTCCTGCAAGTGCCTTTGAGAAGCTTGTAAGCCGGTCCTACTAGAATATCTTGTGTGAGATCACTAATCTGCAGGCGGTTCATGGCAAATGCGCTGAAGTCAATTGGAGTGCTCATTAAATCATCAAATGTTTTGGAAGATTTTTCTACTTTGGAAAGGTTACTAAGCCATTTCTATGTAGGTTTATTATGAACTGTTTTACAATTATTCCACTCAGGATCTGGAGTAGGTGTCCTTTCCGGTTTCTTGAACCAGTCCTTTGGATCAGCATTGACAACGGGTGGTTCATCAGTGTTACCCATGTCTTCTCCAACATTCTATGGCACTTGAGTATCTCTAGCCTTAAACACTGTCTCCTCTACTTATGCAGACTTACCAGTAGATTTTGGCTGTGATTTGGTGGTACCTTTGGATGTTTTAGTTGACTTGGACTTCTTTAATGGTTCAGCGTCTTTACTCATTTTCTTCCTCTTTAACCCTTGGTTTGATCCAGCAAGAGGGCCTTCATCTTTGTCAGCATCATCTGGCTTTCTCTTCTTTTACTTGTTTGCAACACCTTTGTCCATGGCATCTTCATCCTCAAGAATAGACTCCATAAGAGCATGATATAGAGCCTTGTGCTTGGTGTTTTTGTTAAATGACTTAGTTTTAGTCATTGTCTCAAACAAAATTATTTTTTGATCAAATTCTTGTAATTTATTCGTATCAGATGAAGTGATGGTGTATTTGGTCTCTTGTTGTTTTCATACTTGTTCCATCATGATCTTGCGAATATCAGCAACACTTTTCTAAGGTTTCTGTTGATGTTGGAGCACTTCTATGACATTTGCTGGAATGGAGTGTTCCTTAATAAGTTATGCATAATGTCTCTAGATCACCTTATGAAGAGCATCATCCAGACTAGTTCCAAGGTACTCTTTAATAATGGTTGGAACTTCAGACTTGATTGTTGCATGAATAGTTGAACTATGATCAACATTTCTAAGTGTCTTGACTTTATTTTCCAAGTCAGAAAGTCTTTGATGGATAGCAGTAAGGGTTGAGGAATCAAGAGCAGTAGTGGTTGAGATTGTTGCTATCGTAGTTGTTGGTGTTGGGATCGGTGTTGATTGTTATGGAAGAGGGATAAATGGTGGAATAGGTGGAGGAATGGTTGTTGTAGGAGCGGTCAAAGATTCAGGAATTACCGAAATAGGTACGATGAGAAGTGGTGAGGTTTGACTACTTAGATTCTCATGTTGGACTTTGATGTCTATCATTGAGATAATTTCATTGTCTACTGAGGGAATGTTATCAAAGTTGAGAAAATTAGTGGCATAGTCAGATGAGATAGAAGAACTTGGTAGTGGAACTTTAGTCTTCTGTGTAGCAGGAGCAGCTGTAACTATTGCCTGATCAACATCCTTGACTTGATCACCTGCAACCTCTTGATTAACATTCTCGTGCTCAACATCTACATGACCAGCATCAGTAATCTCTTTATCGTCTTTCCCTTCACCTTCTAGCTTTGTGTCTTTTAACTCCACATTCACATCACTATACATCTCCTTATTGATACGATCATACTCTTCATCATCTATATTTTCATCATTAGTACATACATAGTCGTCAGGAGTATGTACAAACTCATCTTCTTCTTCTTCATCTATCTTATTGAGATCAGCATCTTTGTCATTATCAGATTCAGTTCTTTCATCATCACCTTGTTGATCATCATCATCATCATCCCTATCTCCCTAAGATTCATACTCACTCTCAGAAGAATCAGTTTTGGACACATCGGGAACCCCTGGTTTTAAACCAGTTCATTTACTAGTGTCAGTTGACTTGCCTTTTTGCTCATCAAGAACCTCTGGTTCTAAACCAGCTCCCTCACTTGAGCCACCTGCTTGATGAATGTCTATTTCTAGTTTGCTTCTTTTGATAGCCTTTTTCAACTGAGCTTCTTCAAGTAATGCGGCTTCAGACATCAACTTAATCCCTTTGCTTCATTTAGCCTTTGTTGGCACCTTCTTCTTTGACACAAACACACCAAGAGTGTCTCTGATTTGAACACCAGCTGACTGTCTTCTAGCATCAGGTTTCTTGGCGGGTTTCTTTGCAGGCTTTTCAACAGCAACAAGATTTTTCTTTTTTGATGGAGAAGTAGGTTTCTTAAATTTCCTAGATTTATTGGGAGGGAATCCTCCTGTAGCATATGCTAGATAAGCCTTATAGGCAGGAGATTTCTGCATTTTCAAATTAGTCATATCTGCAGTAATTAATGCTCCATACACTTGGTATTCTTTAGTTTTGGAGACAAATCTCAAGGACCCCAAAATACTGTCATCCTAGACAGTGTGCATGAAAAGTTTGTTCCTCATAGATATTGACTTATCTTTGGAAATAAAGTGTTGGATGATTGCCTTTGTAAATCTGGGATGGTACATTTTCTCTTGTTTCTTGGAGTCTCTGTTGTCTATCTGGAACATAAAGTCTTCCCAAAGTAGTTTAACAAAGTCAACATTCTGGTTGTAATACATCCTCCACATGATTTGTGCTCTTGAAAGTATGATCTTATCAAGACCTATGGTTTTCCCAGAAAGGCATCTGTTGATGACTGTAGCAAAGGTTCTCCAAGGTTGGTGCATATGATCTGTATACACCTTAGTTATAGAATCAATATCACCTGTGTACCTAAGTTCCTTGATAAATGAGACAATTTTTGGATTAGAAAAATGAGGTACAACAAACTCTTGATTTGGAAGTCTAGGACATATCTGGAGAATGTCACGAAAGACTTCTACTTCAATTGAGCATTTCTTCTTGTCCATCTTGAACTTGTACGAGGATGAGTTTTTAATCTTGGTGATGTTGTGCCAGAACTGATGCATATATATTTCCGGGACTTCTGATATGATTAGGAAAGTTGGATAGCAAGTAGTGAGTGCAAGAGCATCCAAGAAAACATGATAAGTGGGTTCCTTTGGAGTCTTTGTGGGATTAATTCTCATGTTGCATATTCCAATATTGACTCGATTCTCAGGTGTAACCAAGGCGTTGTCAAGAGAAATTTGTTGAGCAGTAAGATTCATGGTTCTGTTAAGAATTGTCCAATACAGTTTATATACAGACATATATTTATTACTGAATGACAATTTGGATCATGTAGATAGCTTTTAAGATCCAAGTAGTGATAATTAACCAGGGATTTAAGCATAGTTTATCAGGCAAATAGTTATAACACAGGTCGATGATCAAAGATCCAAAAGTCAACTTGGAAGGTCAACAGACTAACTATTGGTCAAAAATGGTCAACTAAGCAACTCAGATAGAATAATAAGGAAAATTACCCTAAACAAATCACATAGTGACAATTGAAGGTATAAATCGCCTAGTGTTAAGATTTAAGTATAAATCACCCAGTAATGTCCAGGTATAAATCGCCTAGTTTATATCCAGGTATAAATCACCCAGATATAAATCGTCCAGTCATATCTAGGTATAAATCGCCCACTTATCTAGGTATAAATCACCTAGTTATATCTAGGTATAAATCGCCCAGTATAATTTTAGTGAAAACACAAACTTCAAATTTTAACCATCTAAGCTAAACTAAATACAAATTTATGAATCACAAACAACTCATGAATATTTTAAGCACGAAATTTTCCACAAGAACATCATGTTTTGATATGTTCGAGCAAAATGACCCATGAAAACCATGTTTACCAAGTATTTGTTTTCCTAGCATGTTCTTTGACACTCTAAAGCATACAAAGGATCATTTTAAAGCTTATGAACACAAACCCATGAACAAGTAAACACCCTACATGATTTTCGTATAAATTCGACCCTAGAATCATCAAGAATACAACCATGTGTTAACCATATCAAAAACTGTTACAAACTAGTCATCTACAATCCTTAAACATCAAAACCCCCAATCAATTTAACAAAAACAACACATTTAATTTTGAAGAACCCTAAATCAAGAATTAGGGTTTTCGGTCCAATTTGTGGGTATTTGTTTAATTCCTTTTGACCAGAAGATGTTTAGGATGTAAGAAACATATTTGTAGTTTACCTTTTGGTTTGAAAAACATGAAATCTTAAGGTTCTTGAGTGGGACGATTTTAGCAATTGAGGGAAAAAAGTTTTTGGTGTGTTTGGTTTGTGAGTGATGTAAAAATGGGGGGGGGGGGGAAGGGGGGGGGGGTAGGACGGTTATTAAAATTGTTTGAATTTTGGACCCTTTTTCCCCCAGTAGTTTCATGACCCTTATACTTTTCTTTAATACTTTTCCTAAGCCAAATGCTAGTTAGACTTTTGGCACAATTAGTCCCTAAATGTTTTATTAAACTAGTCTAAGCCTTACATTTTGCTATTAAGTCCCTAAAGGCATAAACACATAACATATAAAGCTCAAATATGTTAAATTTAATTAACTCCCCTTTAAATATTAATCCGTTATTGTTTAAAACCTTTTTCCTTTTATCACATGAAGATTTTTGAAGAAGATTATTTGACATTTTCTCTCCCTTTTATAATGACCCGTTTTCTAGTTAAAGAGCTGTAGTCATTGTTTGAGAGGTCAAAAATCTCTGAAAATCATTTTCTGATGAAACTTTGAGATGATTAAACTCCTTTTAAAATCAAAACCTTAAAAAATAAGATTTCTCTTATTTTGACAAATAAATGCACTGACATGTACATTTATTGTATATAGGAAGCCTGGGTTGTGTTGCAAAGTAAACACAAGTCTTTGTATGAATATAAAGTAATTCATACCCGTGAAAAAATAATTTCCTGTTGTGAGGTCAAGTTTTCTTTTTGATGAAATACTTGCCTTTAAATTGATGACCGGGTTGCTATCTAAAATAATAGCAAGCCATTGACATGTTTTGAAAACATTTAGAACTTATGCTCGAACTTCATTTACAGCCTCGTATCATTATTGAATGATATTTCTAAGGCTGTAAATGTTATCGATTTTCAGAAGACATGTCATGAAAAACATATTTTTGTATTTTCATATTTTATATTTTTGTATTTTGTTTTCTGATTTTATATTTTTCAATTTTCTTTTTATAAATTTTTTTTATAAAGATGAAAAATGTTTTTGGATATAATACATATAATACATAGGATACAGAACGAGTTACCATCATTACTCGTCCTCTTCTTTTGCTAGACTTTTCAACGTTTTAGGAGATACACTCCTCATTCCAAGCTTGTTGATGAGAAAGTCAAGTCGTTCTCGTCCCAATGCCTTGGTAAAGATATCTGCCAGCTGATATTCTGTTCTGACGAAGTAGAGTTCAACCACTCTATTTTCCACTTGCTCCTTGATGAAGTGATATCTGATGTCAATATGCTTGGATCGGGAGTGTTGGACGTTGTTACAGCATAAGGAAATGGCACTTTTGTTATCGTAGTATAGAGGAATTTTGTTGAACCCAAGGCCATAGGCAGTCAATTGTGATCTCATCCAAATTATTTGATCACAACATCCTGACAAGGCTATGTATTCAGCTTCTATACTCGATATGGTTGTGATTTTTTGCTTTTTAGACGACCAGCTCACTAATCTATCACCCAATAGCTGCATACTTCTAGATGTACTTCTTCTGGTATCTTAGCAACCAACGTGATCAGCGTCTGCAAAAGCTGTTAGTGCAATACAGGAATCCTTCAAATAGCACAGACCCATCTTAACAGTTCTTCTTAGGTATCAAAAGATTCTCTTAACTACATGTAAGTGCTTTTCGGTAGGCTTGGCCGGATACCGGGCACACATGCATACAACAAATTAAAGGTCTGGTCTACTGGATGTCAAATACATAAGGGAACCAATCATTCCACGATAACGTGTAGGATCAACGGCTTTCCCTTGTGGATCTTCATCCAGTTTGGATTTCTCCACCATGGGAGTATCCACGGGTTCACTGGTTTCCATACCATACTTTTTGATTATCTCAAGAGCATATTTGGATTGGTTTAAAAAGATACCTCTAGGACTTTGAGAAATCTGGAGTCCTAAGAAAAATGATAGTTTGCCCATCATCGACATCTTGAATTTTAAACACATTATTTCAGAAAATGTTTCACAAAGTTCAGGTTTTGTAGAGGCAAATATAATATCATCTACATTGATTTGTACCAGTAAGATGTCTTTGCCTTCCCGTCTGATGAACAATGTAGGATCAACGACTCCTTTGGAGAACTTCTAGGAGAGTAAATACGATGAGAGCAAATCATACCAAGCACGTAGAGCTTGTTTCAACCCGTAAGTAGCTTGCTTCAACTTGTACACATGATTGAGATTCTCTTGATCAACAAACCCGTCCGGTTGACTGATTTATACCTTCTCACGAAGTATGCCATTCAAGAATGTGGTCTTCATATCTAGTTGATAGACGATCAATCTCATGTGAGCAAAAAATGCGATGAAGATACAAATGGCCTCAAGTCGTGCAACTGGAGCAAAAGATTCTTCAAAGTTTATGCCTTCTTCCTGACGCTATCCCCTAGCTACCAACCTAGCCTTGCTTTTCAATACACCACCCAGTTCATCTAATTTAACCTTGTATATCCACTTCAAGGTGATAATCATAACATGATCTGGACGGGGTACAATCTCCCAAACTTCAGGACGTTCAAACTCATTGAGTTCTTCTTGCATGGCTTCTATCCACCAGGTTTCGGTCAATGCTTCTTTATAACTCTTTGGTTTAACGAAAGAAAGGAAAGCATCAAATTAACACAACATGGCTTCATTTTGTATTTGATGTCGAGTGGAGACTAGTCTAGAAGGATCACCAATTACATTATCAATTGGATGATCTTTGGTCCATTTACTGATGTGTTTAGGTGGTTGATTTACAGAGTGCACATTATTTGGAACAACAACCTGAGAAGAGGATTCTTTATAACTTGGTTCTGGAATTGGAATACTAAAATATTGATCATTATCTATGTATGCAACTTCAATATCATGATTCTTTTCTTCAACACTAGAAGAAAGTACTGGAGCTTGTGTTTCATGAGAGGTTTGTAAAGTACTTGGTGATGGTGCATCTTGATCAACTGAAGTCGATGAAGGTGTACCGGTTGAATCAGCAGGAACTGGAGCAACAGCTACAGGAACTGGAAAAGCAACACTTATTGGAGTAGAGAAGTATTCATCAAACATCGGTTGAAACAAAATTTCCCAGTCCTTCTTAGTTGGTGGGATAGACGGTGTTGGAGAAGGAAGGTTTGGCATGAGTCTTGAACTGAGTGTTGCAGGAGTCATTAGTTGAGTCCCGGGTCCTAAACTGAATTGTTCAGAAGCCATCGCTGTCTGCTCATCAAAGGTAACATGAATGGTTTCAATGATTAAACAGGTCCGTCTGTTATAGATCCAGAATGCTTTCTTTGTTGGAGCATAACCGACGAAGATTCCAATATCTGCTTTTGGTTGCAACTTGCCAAGATCTTCACTATCATTGGTGGGATAACAAAGAGCACCAAAGACGTGGAGACAAGATAAGTCGGGTTTCTTGTTGTGAAGAAGTTCATAAGGTGTTTTGTTGTGACGTTTTCTAATCAAAGATTGGTTTTGTGTATAACAAGCTGTCGCAACTGCTTCTGCCCAGATAAATAGCAGAGCCTTAGAAAATATCAACATGGTGCATGCAGCTTGTATAAGAGTTTGGTTACGTCTTTCGACAATGTTGTTCTATTGAGAAGTGCGAGCAACTGATGTTTGGTATGAAATCCTGACATTTTCATAGTAAGCTTTGATTGCCTAATTGACAAATCCAGTGCCATTATCAGTTCTGATGTTTCGGACAATCGCATTTAGACAGACTTGAATCATTTTAAGAAATTTAATCACGAACTCTAGAACTTCATCCTTTGATCTTAGAAATTTTACCCACGTGAACCGAGAGTAATCATCAACAATCACCAAGATGTATTTCTTTCCATTGATACTTTGAATCCTCATTGGTCCGTAAAGGTCCATATGCAACAGATAGAGCTTTTCCTGAATGGAGTCTTCAGCTTTTGGTTTGTGGGAGTGTTTATTGCTTTTTCCTAAAGCACAGGCGAAACATAAGTGATCCTTCTGAAACTATAATCTTGGTAGCCCATGAACCATTCCTTGTTTGGCTAGTTGAGTGATGTATTTGAAGTTTAAATGGGATAATCTTTGATGCCATAACCAAGATTTGGTTTTGGATGCCTTAGACAAGAGACATATGGGAGAGTCAGACATCATATTTTCCAAAGACAATGTGTATAATTTTGAGCCCCTTGATCCCTTGAGTAAATCAACACCGTCTAAGTCACCAATGTGGCAGGTATGTTTGCGAAAGGCAACCTTAAGATCTGAATCACAAAAGTGTCTGATGGAGAATAAGTTGTGACCTAACCCTTCCACATAATAAACCCGAGAGATTGTAATGTTTCTAAGCTGATAATCTTCATAGGCCATAATCTATGCTATTTGATTACTGCCGAATCTTACAGTACCCATAAATTTTGAAACAAAGTTGATGAGTTGAGAGCGGTTCCTTGTCATATGCTTGGAGCATCCGGAGTCCAGATACTCGAGAATAATCTGGACAACCAAAAATCGACAAGAGAAGAAGAAGATGGAACATCAGAAGCATTGGATCCCCAAGACTAGTTGGGTTCTGTTGTGTTAGTAATCTTAGATTTTACAATCGTAGATTTACTACTCAAACCTACAGATTTTATTGGTTTGGGTTTCCTGCTATAGACTTTAATCTCTGGTTTTTGTGTTTCTACTAATTTAGAAGTGGTTTCCTTAAGATGCACTACTTTAGTGAAAGTGATCCTAGTTAAAGGGCACGAATTACTAACTAAAGTGAAAGTTCTTCCTGTGGGTTTCCACCTATAGCCAATCTCAGTGAACACTTTACCCGTAGGTTTCCATATATTTTACTTTTTGTTACTCTTAGTAGACTTAGATAATGAATGCACATTCACATCTTGAACAAAATTAAGAACACATTTATCATGGTTTGCATCAAACAATCATTCATTACAGATAGCACAAACAGGTTTAGAATTCGCATTTAACATAGATTGCATGACATAAGCATTACATTCAGTTTTTGCAATACGATTCTTTTTATTCTTCCTAGACTTAACGCTCTTAGATTGGTCTTCTACTTTCTTGGTCTTGTTGCTACTTGATGATTGCGAGATCCTATTGTTCTTTGTATTCCATGTAGGCTTTGATCCGCTAGAACTAGTAGAACAAATTACTCCTGTAGAATGCAACAAAGGTTGGTTAGAGTCTTGAGTTTTGTGTGAATCAACCTGTTTCTGAGTGTTGTTTAAAGATGTGACTAAGTCAGCAAACCTAACTTTCTTGTCCTTGTTCTTTGGTGTGATAGCAACTAATTTTCTCACTAGATTTTGTTAAACTAGGGCATGTCTTAGAGACATAGACTAACAATTCCTGAACGTGTTTTGTAAACACGCAAGCAGAGTCTAAGAGAGGTTTACTAGGATTCTGTTTTCTAACGCGTTCTACAAGTCCACGCATGGTGTCAGTAACTTTATATAGTCTTTCTTAGTTAATCCTCTGTATCATACCTATTGTTATGTTAAGTTTTGAGAGATGAGTTTTATGTCTAGCTTAAACATTCCTGGAGCAATAGTAGTGGCATTAGTTATTGTAGAGGCATTATCAAACACATTTTTACCTTTTAATCTCCTTAATTCATTTTGTAATGCTGTTGTCACAAAAACCTTTTCTTGAATTTAACCTTTTAAATCTGTATTTTCCATAGATTTAGAGTTTAATTGAGTGATTAAAGAGTCATTGTGTTCTTTAGAAAAAGCACGTGTCTTTTTAATTGAATCAAATTGATCTTTGTAGATCTTTTTCAAATGCTCAATTTCTTTATGTAAAAGCTTATTTTCAGAGAGTAATTTTGCCACACTATGCTCTAACTCAATGTTTATGGTTTCAATCTCATCCATATCTTTTTTCTCTCTGTCCTTCTTAGCAGATTCTCTTAAAGATTTAATGTGGTTCCTCAACTTGTTGATTGTGTTTGTCCCTTTTCTTGTAGCTGAGCTTTTTAAATTTTTGTTTTTAAATTATTCGCTAAAAATTCTGGTGCATTTTGATTCTACATGATCTGTCCTTTTTGAAATTTGTTGATTAAGTTGTATGTCAGTTCTAAAGAAATAAATGTTTTTCGAAGTCTTGCAAATCTGTTTGATAAGTTTAGTGTATTACATCTCGTTTCAAAACATATTTTTCTTTTTGAAAGCTTAGTTTCAAGATTCTTAAACACTTGTTACAAGATTCAACTTTTCTTCATTTCCTATTCACAGGAATCACCAAAAAACAGCAAGTAAGAACTCATCCACACTTATATCATAACCATCTTTGAGACTTATTTGGGTAGAGTCGATCATTCTCAAGAAAAAGTTATTTCTTATGAATTTCAAAACACTGTTTGTCTACAAAACACTGTTGAACAACAACTTCCATTTGGTTAAAAACTGTTTGGACTTCAGTGATTTCATCAAGAAGATCTTTATCAAAAACAGTAAATATGTCTTTTAAAGCCTTTAAAAATGGAATTACATGATTTAGAATCACAGCTTTGGTGTGTTCAAACCCCCATGAACCCTCGGTAATGGCATCAGGTGTAATCCTCTTTTTCACCACAGTGTCAAACTTGCCAAGATGGTATTTAAGCTTTTTAAGGCTTGTATTTACCAGGCTTACCTTAGGAAGTTCCCTAGGAGCCTCAAATTTGATAGGTAAAATATCAGATTGGTCAGTATTATGGTGTAAAGTTTGTAACCAAAAAGCTTGTTCTGCAGACAATTCTTGTTGTGGAACAAAACGTTTACCAAAATCTTCAGACAATTGATTTAACTCAACATAATTAATTGGAGTAGTATTAATTTTATTTTATTTTAAAATTGGATCATTTTGTTTTGCAAGCATTTTAGATCGACTTACTTCTTCCAAAATCAATGTCTCTTCCTCATTAGTCACAGGGATCATATCATGTTGTCTAGAAATTACACTACCATCATACAATGTTGGCTTAATCCGCTGAGCTTTCTTAAGATAAAACGGATTTTGATAGCCAAGTGCTTGTTTGTGGGTGTCATCATAAAAAACTCATGGCTTTGTTAACATGTGAACTGTTTGAGCATATTGACCCACTTTATATACAATATTATCTAGTTCTTTTATTTTCTTTTCTAAATCAATTTTGTTGTCTATGTATTTACTTTCTTTTTCTTTGGATTCCATTTTGAAAACATTGAAAGTTTGCAATAAAGATTTCATTTCCTTGATTTGATTAGAAAGATCTTGTTCAAGTGAGTCAATTTGCTGCTTAAGTGCAAGTCTATCCCAAATCATATCATCCATTTGAGAATCAATTAACTTTTTACGACTATTTAAATCAATATTAAGTCTTTGTTCAAAATTTTTGACTCGTTCCTTATATCTCTCAAGCTTAGCGGTTGAGGATTCATTCTGTTTTTCTTGATTAGCCTTTTTCCTAATTAGTTACATGATTAATCATTTGTTTTAACATTTGTTCAATCACAGATAGTATCATTGAATCTTGTTGTACAAATGAGTTAGTATCTTCAACAGCTGCTTGTTGTGTTTCTTGCAGATATTGAGAGTACGAAATGATATTACTATCACTTGTTATCTCATTATCTAGATAATCATTAACAGGTGTTTGTTCAAAATGTTGCATTGCTTGTACACTTTGATTGTCCATTTCATTTTGATAAATTTCAAAATTTGGTACCTCAGAAAGAACGTCTGAACTGTAGTTTGAGAGATTGGACATCAGAACCGCTTTAGCAGAAGAGATATCATCACAGTCGGAATCATAGGCATCCAAATCATCAGTTTGAAAAGTAGCATTGTGGAGTCTGATAGAACTCCATAGATCGTTTAAGCTCAGTTTGTTTAGAACTTATATCTAGGAATACTAATAACAAAGATAAATAACTTGAATAGCGGAATTAAACAAGAACAATGTTATTATTCAACAAGGTTTTATTATTCAAACATTTCAGCCCTAATATTATTTGATCAGGATAATACGGTTACCACCTGTAACAGGGATCAATGATCCTTGAGGCTACACTATCTATTAACTAATAAACTAACTATCTAACTACTATAAGTCTACATACGTTTTTCTGTATCTAGACTCTCATTCGAAGCACACTATGATACACACATGTTTCTGGATGCTAAAACTATGTGTCTATGATCTCTTTCTATAGAGAGATTGTGACTTACAAAGGAAGTTAACATAAAGATATAAACAAGTAAATCTTTTAAACATTAAGAAATATCTTCTGTTATCTTTATCTTCTTAAGGAGATCTTCCAGAATCTTCATATTTCTCCTATATCTTATAGAATTCTTTAATGACGATTTTGATCCTTTTGTTTCATTACTTGTTTCTTTTGTCTCATCAAATCTATAATTCCCAACAAGCATTGTGAATGATTGTTGGCTGAACATCATGACAATCTGTTATTCTAGGATCTGCTAGAAATGCCAGTTGTTCCTCATCCAATATTTGACCAGATTCCTGTGCTTCAACCAGCATTGCCTTTTCCTTAAACCATGTTGCGTTCCTTGGCCTCTTAGGCTGAGTGCATTATCTAGCCATGTATCCTTCACCTTGATAATTATAACATTTAACAACCCTTGCCTGTTCACCTGCATTGTTTCCCCTTGAACTTGTAGCATTTCCCTTATTTCTTGTACTAGCATAACTCTATACTTGCCTCCTTTGAACTTGTTGTACAGTGACTCTGCTGTCTTGAATAGTGGCCTGGTTTCTCAGATTAAAGGAAGTTCTAAGTTGATTGTTGGTTGAAAGGAACCTTGAAGCAGCTACAACTGACTTGAAAGCCATCGCTTTGTTGAGACAAGCAATTGGATCATCTCCTGGATTAAATACAGAAACAACAAAACTTGAGTCGAATTGAGGAAACTCAGTTATTGGTTGAGTTGAAATTGGAGATGAATGAAAAGGATTTTTAGGAACCGATGATGTTTGATGACTCATTTGAGACTAGTATTGAGGTGATGGTGGAACAGATGATGTTGAGTGACTGATTTGTAGTTGTGGAAGATGAGGTGATGCATACATTGGTGTGTATGATTGAGAATAGTGAACTTGTTGAAAATTTGATGATGTTTGTTGAAAAAACTATGAAGAAGTATATTAAGAATGATAGTTGTTAAGGTGAGATGGTGTTTGATTATAGTTGGAAACTAAGGCAAGTGGATCTTGGTATCATTCACGAAATAAGCGGATTTCATTTGCATATGCCTCATGTTGTTGAAGATATGAATATAGTTGATCATAATTGGTAGTATCCAAATTTATAGCCAACTTCACATCTGTCACGAATTTGCTCTATTCTGGTGGAAGATTGTTTAGAAACTTAGTATTCACTTGAACTAGTCTCATTGTCATGTTGATGATATGCATGTCATTGATGAGTTGAGCGAATCTCCAATAGTACTGATATAGTGTTTCATCCTTCACATGAGTAAACTTATCAAACTCGTCATACAGTTTACACTCTTGTTCTTGTAATGACAATGATGTGCCTTGCATTAGAAGCTTAACTCTGTCCCATATTTTTTTGGCAACTTTGTTATGATTGACAATAGCATACACATCTGGAGGTAGTCCTTGAAGAACAATGTTGGTAGCTTTAATATCACAGTCAGCTTGGAGCTTTTCTGCAGCTGAGAGTTCTTCATACTTCTTTTTCCTAGTTTCGCCATTCTCTTCAATAGTAGGCCAGATAAGAGGACCGTTTTCAACCGAGTTAAGAATCATTCTCCCATTCTCCCTATTCTCTATGTATAGTTCCATACGGCTCTTCCATGAGTCATACATAGTTTTGTCCAACATGGGAGGACGGTTATCAGCACCGACAATAATCATGAATTCTGCTAAAGTTGTCATTTAGAATTGATTAATTAAATGAGAAAATAAATTTTGATCATTCAGTGATTAGAGGAGTTTATGTTAAAGTGATGTTCTTGAAGTGATGAAGTAATGGAATTACATGAGATTTTACAATTCTTGATAAAACCGAGAAGATAAATGAATATTTCATGGGATTTTACAAATCACAGAAAAACCGTATAAATCACCTAAAAGAGATTTATAAATTGCCTAGGCAAAAATAGTGTATAAATCTCCCAAGCCAATGTATAAATCGCCCAAATGCAGTGTATAAATTGCCCAAGAGAAACTGTATAAATCACCCAAGAGAAGTGTATAAATCTCCCAATGAAAGTGGTATAAATCTCCCAAGCAAAGTGGTATAATTCTTCCAAGCAAAGTGGTATAAATCTCCCAAGTAAAGTGGTATAAATCTCCCAAACAAAGTGGTATGAATCGCCCAGTAGAAAATAGTATAAATCTCCTAGTAGAAAAATCATATAAATCGCTTAGTAGAAACACCGTATAAATCGCCTAGTAGAAACACCATATAAATCGCCTAGTAGAAACACCGTATAAATTGCCTAGTTTAAAAAAAATCCAAAAACCTATTTTTTCAAATCACTTAAAGACACATTTTTTGACGTTTTTATTTGATTTTTCTTGTACAACTTACTATCCTAAACCTATTAGAACCTTAAAAACACAAACTTTATAGTTTTTAACACAAAAAATTTGAAATCAAGATTTTGGTACAGAATAAATTTAGAACTAAAAAAGATACTCAAAGGATTAAATTTTTGTTGTTTTTGCTAGGTTTTTCTTATACAACTAACTAGAAGTAAGATAGAAGAAGCATAAAAATATAAGTTTTATGGTTTTAAACACACAAAAAGTGAAAACATTTTGTATGTTCGGTAGTACATGATGCAATAAAAATGCACACAAAGCCTAACTAGATCACCCCATGGCTCTTGATACCAATTGTAGAAAACATGTTTTCTCTAAACACTTAATCAATCAATGAAGAAACTAGAGAGATAAAGGATGGAAGGAAGGTTTCTAGAGAGAGAAAGGAAAGAAAGAATATTAGATTACTAGTGTGTGTGAAATGAAACCAACCAACACTCTCTCCAAGCTTTGGAGAGGGTATTTATACATCCATATGCCACGGCTCATAGGGGCCTTAATGGGCTTTCTATGGGCTTTGGCGGCTTTCTATGGGCTTTGGCCCTTTTACCTTGCTAAGGTTCCAAAAAGTATCTAAGACCTACGAGCTACGTATTTTAGGAGTGACCGAGTCTTTTCTCGATTTCTAACACTTTGTGACATTCAATATTGAATTCAAATGGAGTATCTTTTTTAAGCAACTTAGTTAAGGGACGAGTAATTTTTGAGAAGTATTTGATGAAACGTCAGTAGAAACCGATATGTCCTAGAAAACTTCTAATGCCTTTGACATTAATAGGGGGTGGAAGCTTAGATATTACGTCGATTTTGGCTTTGTCAACTTCAAGGCCCGCAATGGACACTTTGTGTCTAAGCAGAATTCCTTCTTTAACCATAAAGTCACATTTTTCCCAATTAAGGACAAGATTTGCATCTTTGCAACGTTGAAGCATTTTATCGAGGTAATTAGACAATTATCGAAGGAGTTTCCAAAAACGGAGAAATTATCCATGAATACTTCCACAGATTCTTCGATCATGTCATGAAAGATAGCGAACATGCACCTTTGAAAAGTAGTAGGAGAATTACATAAACTGAAAGGAATTCGCCTATAAGCGTATGTTCCAAAAGGGCATGTGAATGTTATTTTTTTTATCTATATGATCGATTGGTATTTGAAAATATCGAGAAAAATCATCGAGGAAACAGAAATATTTATTTCTTGTGAGTCTTTCTAACATTTGATCCATGAATGGCAAAGAAAAGTGGTCCTTCGCGGTTGCTTCATTGAGTTTACGATAATCGATGCTTACTCGCCAACCTGTAACAGTTCTTGTTGGTAAAAGTTCATCTTTTTCATTTGTGACAACTGTAATATCACCTTTCTTGGGTACACAGTGGATGGGACTTACCCAAGGGCTATCGGTGATTGGATATATAATACTAGTGTCGAGAAGTTCAATGATTTCTTTTTAACAACTTCTTGCATGTTCGGATTTAATCGTCTTTGTTATTGAACAACTTGCTTTTTGTCATCTAAGAGTTGAATTTTATGTTTACAAAAAGATGGACAAATTCCAAGAATGTATGTTGTTTTCCAAGCAAACGCTTGCTTGTGTCTTTTTAAAACAGAGATGAGCTTATTTTTATTTTGCTCAGAAAGTTGGGATGATATGATTATAGGAAGAAAAGAAGGTTCTTCCAAGAATACATATTCTAAGTTATCAGGAAGAGGTTTGAGTTCAAGGTCTAATGGATGTTATTCAAGAGACGTTTTGATCTTATAATCGGTGTTAAAGGTGATCTTTTCGAATGGCGGTTCTTTGTTGTCGGATTCAGATTCAGAGTTTCCTTCGATATTCATAGCCATGAATTCATCGAATTCAGCAAAGAGTTTTTCTTCGAGAATAGTTCCCTCAATGGAATGAAGGATTTCACTCCCTTCATCGAGAAAAGCATCAAAATTTTCTTCTAAGATTTCATCAATAACGTCAATACTAAAACATGTATCATCTTTTAAATAGGAATGTTTGATCGCAGAATCGATGTGAAGATCATTCGTTCAGTCCTAACTCCGAGATTGAGTTGTTTCTGTTTAACTAGAATCACTGCATCGACAGTGTGGAGAAAAGGTCTCCCTAAGATTAAAGAAACTTTACTGTCTTCTTCCATTTTGAGAATAACAAAATCCACAGGAAAGGTGAATTTACCAACTTCAACGAGCATATTTTTAGCTATTCCAATAGGGTATTAGAATGATCGGTCGTCCAATCTTATGCTCATTTTAGTAGGTTTGAGAGTTTCGAGAGATAATTTTGCATTTAGAGAATACGACATGAGATTAATGCTAGCATCAAGGTCGGCTAAAGCATTACATGAGAAAGCTTTGTTGAAGTTGCATGGATTAAGAAAACTTTCGAGGTCTCCAAGTTTAGGTGGAACCTTGTTTTGAATCATAGCAGAACTTTCATCGCTAAGGAAAGCGGATGAGATTTGTTCGAGTTTGTGCTTATTGCTAACAAGCTCTTTGAGAAAATTGCCATAGTTTGGCATTCCTGCTAAAACATCGACAAGAGGTACATTGATTCGAACGAATCGAATCATGTGGAGGAAAATTCCATATTGGGCTTCCATTTTCTCTTTTCTGAGGCGTTGAGGATACGAAATATTTGGTTTATATGGTTTAGGTATCGGAGTTTCTTTGACAGGTTTTGGAGTTTGAGATTTAGGTTGAGGTGTAGATTCCTCATCTTCATCCTTACTATCAAAATTGATAGGTGTTTCAATATCATTTTGTTGATCATTTGGGTTGATAGGTGGGTCATAGGATTTACCACTCCACGTAAATACGACATTTACATGCTCATTTCGATCTTGCGGTGGTTGATAAGGTTTGGATGAGCTACCTTTTGGGTTTGGTTGAGTGTTACTAGGAAGAGATCTAGAAGGTCGAGCAGATTGCTTGTCAGCAAATCTGTCAAATTTAGCTTTGAGATTTTGGATCGAGGCTTGATGATTTTTAGTTGTTGTTTCGAGTTTGGTTTTGAGATCCATAAAAGTATCTTTGACAAAAGAATTGGTCGAGTGTTGAGCTTTTATGAAGTCGCTTAATTGTTTTTGAAGGTCGTGTTTATCATCAGAGTTAGATCGATAGTTGTCTTGATTGTAATCGTTTCTTCTGCTTGAACGCCAATTATCACGATTTGAGTCACGGTCACGGTAATCATTGTAAAAACGAGTACGTCGGAAGGTTTGCATGAGTTTGGCTTCTTCTTCGCGAGACATAGGTATGTCATCATCGTTATGATCGGGGTTTGGTTGTTTTGAGCGAGATTGGAATTCTTTGTACCGAGCATCCATTTTCATGGTCATGGCATCCATTCGAACCATAATTTTGTCAGTATCAAAATTATTGCTACCTTCATCGATGAAAGCAACACTTTTATTTAGAGAAGATTTTGTTTTTTGCCTTTAGCCCAATCGAGCTTGAGTAAGACTTTGTCTTTGAGGAGTTGATAAGCTTGGTTTGGTGTTTTATAGAGGAATATACCACCAGCTGCGGCATTTAGAGCTTTTTGAGTTATTTTGCTAAGACCGTGGTAAAAGATTTTAATGATATCGCCTTTGGATAAATTGTGACCATGGCAATTTCTGAGCATTTCTTTCATACGAAGCCAAGATTCGGTTAGAGTTTCATTTTCATGTTGGGAGAAGGCTCGGATTTCTCCGAGGAGTCGATCGAATAAAGCTGGGGGAAAGATTCGGCTAATAAAGGCGGTGCAAAGTTCATCCCATGTTTTGATAGTTCATTCGTTGAGTTCGTCAAGCCAGGTTTCTGCTTCACCCGTGAGTGATAGGGGAAACATCATTAGGCGGACGTCTTCATTTTTTGTGTCTCTATATTTAAACATATCACATATTCTGAGGAATTCGTGAATGTGTTTGTGTAGATCAGTTTTAATTCTACCATCAAATTGGTTGCCTTTGACGAGAGTCAAGTGGTTACCTTTAATGGCGAACTCGTTTGTAGTTTTATGAATGGTGATTGCAGAACCGGGAGTCGGAGCGACAACACGGTCGGAAGCCCACATGGGTTCATCATCTATTGGGTTGTAATTTTCAAAAATATCAAGAAAGTGACGGAAATATTGATATCAAATATGGGTGGATAGACAATTCTTGGTTGTTCGGGTCGTTCGTCCCATCGTTCGAATGAAACTCTCTTGTTTTGTCAACGAAGTCTTCAATTCGGAGTTCGTTCAGGTTTAGGGAGTGGTTCAACAAGTTCAGAGATGGAAGCACGTGTATGCATCCAATGGAGATTTTTGATTTTTGAGAACGTTTTTAGGAAAAAACGTTTGACTGCGGAAAGTGCAGAAGGTGAATGGAATGATTTTTTTAGTTCAGTTTCCCAGAAAACTCTACGGCGATTTTGAAAAAGAAAATGGTTAAAAATTATTTCAAGAATTGATTATAGAAAAGCTTTAAATCCGCAGCAGCGGCACCAAAAACTTTGATGTGTTTCAAAAAGCTTTAAATTTATAAGACTAGAATTACAGATTTATTAAATGGAAACACACGGGTAAAAGTATAACCCACGTATGTAGTATAATATTTTAGGTAAGACCAGGCCATCCACAGGGATTTGATTTGTGTTCGAATAATCGTAGTGAAATAGACTTTAACAATTTTAAGATAAATTATGCTGGATTCAATAATGAGAAAGATGACTACTCGGATAGTTTCATATAATTCCTAAGCAATGGTGATGATTACGATCTCAGTTTTGAGGTTGTTTAATTTATAAAAAAGGTTTTCTCGTTAAAAAATGTTTTCACAAATTAATGCGTTTAACTTAAGACTTATATTTAGTTAACTCGATCAAATGTGTCACTCAGATAATCCAGTTACTATTTTATCAAATCTGTTTTGTTTATCAAATAACGTAAGCGGATTTCTCCAACCAAACGATAAAGACCGTAGACAAATCTTTAAAACCATATAACATACAACAGGTCTTTTGACCTATACCGTTATATGCATACGATCAAAGTTGATAATCAAAGTTGATAAGATAAGACACGATAGGATTTCAACATAAGCTTAAGATTCAAGATCGCAATGATACCAAATGCTTATTTATTATATTAACATCACCGAGTAGTCATGAGAGATTTAGCCTCTAATGGCTACGAAGCTCATAATAAAATAAAGTAGAGAAACAAGAAACATACTATGCTTGTGTAGGAAAATGGATCAAACTCATCCCTTTACAAGTATCGGATCCTACTAACTTTTATTTTCTAAATGCTAGAATATTGTTCTTCGTTCTTCGTCTTCGAATTCAAGTGTAGGTGAAGATATTTAAGAGAGATCGATGTGATGAGGAAATTGAGGAATGCTTCAAATGGTTTGATTTTCGTCTCTATTTATAGGCTGAGAAGTGGTCAAAGTGCGGCACACATTCTAAAATGTGCGACGTACTTATCTTAAGTCGGTGCAAATATCATTAATGTTGCTGGGAAGTGCGGCGAACATTCTTGGAAAACCGGCGCACTTGAGCGTATTTACTGACTTCATTTAATTCGTTGATAAGTGCGGCGCAAATACAAAAATGTGCGACATACTTCTATGATTTTTGGCCTTTGTCTTTTCTTCTCTTCTAACTTGTCTTCCAATAAGCATAAACACTTGTATTTTGGACTTTTTGAGCTCGGTATATCTTCAAGTGAACCTGCACATATTTCATGCTATTAAGTATCAAAAGTTCATGAGAAATGATGAAATATATACAAATAACGCCGTCGAAAACATGTATAATTTAGGCGTTATCAAACCATATTAGGGGTAAGGTAGTATGAAGACTGTTACCAATGGTATCCTTTCTAAACACTCGCGTTTCCCTAAATGTCTATGCCAATCTAATATCGTATGGCTAGTTTTCTAAAGCCTAACGCACACATCCATCACAAGAAGCAATATTAAAAGGATCTACAAACTAAGTTTTATGCAATCATAAGTAAATACTATTGGATCTAGCCTAGCATGTTAAAAGGAAGCAAAGAACAATAAATAATCAAACAACACACAGACATATTGAATGATAAAAGATAGAGGACTTCACTTGATTAAAACATGTGTTTAAAGCTGATACAAAAGGGGTTGACACCCTAAAAACGACCCAAGCAACTTCTTTAATCGACTTTTAATAATAAGATTCGCTTCCCAAAAGTTACACACTTAAAATCCTAAAAACGAGTTTGTATAAATAGAAAAACGGGCGCGACGGCGTCGCGTTATAATCCTGACGCCGTAGCCCTGCCGAATCTCTAGGGCTTTTTTAAGTCGGTTAGATCTTGACGCCGTCACCAAAATCCTGACGCCGTCCTTTGTTCGTCCTGACGCCATCACATATGATTGTAACACCGTCTCCAGCCACGCATTTTCTTCATGAGATTTGGTGTAGAGTTGTAATATTGTCTGTTTCTTCTCCAAATGAGCCCAAGTCATGTGTATTTCTTCTAAAAGCCATCTAAGTGCTAAAAACACAAAAAGGAACGATTAAGTACATAGTTTGGGCATATTTGCATAATTTAGGGGGTTAAATGACCCCGAAAAGTGTATAAAATGACACCTCATCACGTATCTTCATACGACCCATCTTGTCGTATAAATCAGTAATGGAATGGCATGGGGGTCTAGGTATAGCAACTCTCGGGTCACATGGTGCGGGCTCCTCAGCAATCAACCTCCCATTAGAGTCGATCAACTCTCTAAGGGTGGTGGTATCCAATGGTCTATAATAAATTGGAGCACTCAAACCATCCAACACCTCACCAGTCAACAAATTCGCTCTCCTAGCAATCTTGGTGATGTCCACAACAAATCATGCTCTCTCTCTGACTTCCAACTCCTTTCCTCTTCAGCCACTTTACAATCAACCAAGCTACATTCACATATCCATTTTGATGCTTCGCTTTAAACATGCTCATCAACCAAACCTCATTCCTCTGCACCTTGTCATATCAATTGTTCTTTGACACAAACCGCAAGTGATCATCTTTTATAACACCCTAAGGATGGGCTTCCTATTGGTCCTTACTGAACTCCTAGACAGAATGAATTCATTCTCACTACTAATCTCTGACCAATACTGATTAACATTATTGAAATGATCATCATTTCTCAAACCTCTAAGAAAATATGTTTCAAATCCCTCATCATGGATTTCATCACTAGTATATAACTCCAAACGACGAGAAAATTCCAGAATAGTCAACGTGTGACCACAGCCTCCTAGCCTGAATTTGATCAACTTCTTTGACATCAAATCCTTATCAGTAACTATCTCATCAAACTCATAAGTTGCATAAAACTCATGGCATAATTTGGAATATACAAGTTCGTTTATATCAAAAACACGTCTCCATGCATCGGAAGTAAATAATTCTTCATCTCCTCCCATCTCATACACTTTAGTTTCCAACATTTCTTCAATCTCTTCGGCATAACCCATGTTATTTAGTAAACCCCAATAAACAATACACGGTTTATAAATTTGTTTCGGGAGTAAACGTGCAAGGTTGGTGTTGTACTTAAACTTAGCAGCTCTGTTACTAGTTCCCCAATGCAGAAATTCGTGATGAACATGTGGGAGCATAGCTTCCTCCACGGTCTCGTGTTGACGGGATCTTTTTGGTCGGGACGAACCGGCTTTAAAATCGTTTGTACCTGAGGTCTACATACACAATCATCATCAAGATATGTATATATTAGTGTTAGAAAAGTTTTATAGCTAATGGACATGCCTAGCAAATCTCCTCAGACTTTTTGGTTCGATTTCAAGTGAAAAGTGCGGCGTATTTTAAAAAAAGTATGACATACTTCTTGGGTTTACAGTAAGTGTGACGGTTTTCAAAAGAAAACTGGCGTACTTTTTGGGTATTAATTTTTTTTTTTCGAGTTTGATAAAAAGGGTCAGTGATTTTTGCTTGTTTATGTGTTTTTATTTTGTTAAAAATGAAAAATATTTTCTTATATTATCTTTTCTCGCTCAATAGTGCGGCGTACTTCTAAACTTTTTTAGACTTACTGATATAGTATAAAGAATAGGTCGTAAATAAAATAAAATCCATCACAACTGATCCTTCATTCAAGGTTGATAAGTACATCATACCACAGATTATCCATAATGGATTTACATTTCATTATTAATATCAATTCAAATAACTTAAAAATAAAAATAAAAAAACGTAGGAAGTAACAACATGCTGCCTTTTATTCTTCCAAGTGTTTCCTCCATTTTCAGAACCAATCAGGTGACATAATGTCACTTAACTTGTAGTACTTTGATAGCTTCCTAATGGTGGCTTTTGTTTTGTACCCTTGATCAAAAATGTTCCCATATGGGTCCACGATCCTTACTTTAGCATGCAACTTCCCGTCACCATCACCTTTCTTATAAAAGTTTTCATAAAAAAGACTAATTCGGGATCCATTCATTTTTTTGCAACGGTACGGGCAGTGATCCAAGAAAGGCAACCATTTTTTTCAAACACAAATTTTTCTAACGGGTTAATGGTTTCTTAAATAGCTAAGGCACAGTCTATAGGATCGTCACAATTTAGATATTTTGAAAAGTTCGGGCCATAGATGGGCTTTCCCATTTCATCTCTTTTCACACAGTAATCCTCTTCATCATCACTGTTAGTTTCATGTTTGTTCCTTACTGCAACAACATAAAATTTCTGATGGCAAACATCGTCGAAGGTATTGAAGTAGTTCCTTTGTTAGTTGTCTATATTCCTCCCACAAGTATAAAGAAAACTCGTCCCACAACTATTGGCACATCCTTGTCCACAGGAATGTCTATGATCAGAAACTTTGCAAGAATGATGGTAAAGCCCACAACTGCACAAAAGACATCTTTTTAGAATTCCTATCAGCTCGCATCGAATGGATCCAGCTTAGGGATTTTTTAGACACTGGTTAACTTCTTCTCTTCCTAACTTGCATAAATGCGATAAGGTTATAACATAAGGTTTGAGCCAGATGTTAGCTAAGAAGGCAATGTGTGTCCAAACTTTGTCCTAGATACGATAGAAGAACAAAAACTCTTGGGTCGTTCTTTTCTCTTATCGTCTTGTACTCTCCTAAATCACTTCCTTGTGGCTACTTTTCATCTAATTTCAACTGCTATCATGGCTTGACTTATCTAACTTCACCACTGTCTAAAATAACTTCCTTGTGTTACCTCACTAATTTAAGAAGTTTCAATATCGGCTCGTTCTTGAGATCAAAATTCTCTCATGATAGTTTTCTCTATAGCTTCACGAGATATTTCTTCTTGAGTCAACGGTTGTTTCACAGTCAAAGATGGCCCTTCATCACTGTAGGTCATTTTGTAGTTTCCACAAGGCTTCTTCTTATTTTAGGAACTCTCCCCCATATTGCATACACATGGTGGCACATCGATCCCATCAAGCTATGGTTTGTCACCAAAATCCACATTTTCTAATATAGCATCCCAGTCATCTCCCGAATCATTAGAGTTATCAGAGTCATCACAAAAAGACTCAAGATCAGGGTAGATGGTTATAACCCCGTTTCGAAAATCTACAATTCCTTTTGTAAGTCTGAGGAATGATCGGGCAAACACAAATAACACCACGCACCTGGCTCTACATCGCTTGTCTAGGTTGATATAGAAGTTTACCGAAATACAACTCTCCATTTTATGAAACCAACAATGCGTTCTTCAAATTTTCTCTCCATCTTTTTCCCTCATAATCTAAAAGAAGTTTAAACGGTGAATTCATCGAGAATCATATTTTCTCATTCTCTAGTTGATCTCTCCATCATATGCCAATGCAGTCCACCTTACGAAACAAGAGTTGATATATCGAATCACTGCTGCCTCCTCTCCATCTTATTAGAAAGAAAAAAGCCTATGTTGCTAACCCTTTTTTTCTACACTATTTGTAGTATCTTGGAACTCAGATCCATCCTAATGCCCTTCACTTTCAACTTTATCATTAAACGAAACACGATTGTCCTCCTGTAACAACCTGAGTTTTACGACGCGTATGACGATCGCGGATTCAACGTCATAATTATTATTTTATAAATTCATATGATTAAACGTTGACATTTAATATTTTATTTGTCAAGCATAATTATTTTCGTATTTTATTGCAACAGAAGTTAAAAATTTATTTTTAGTCGATTTGCGAGTCTACGTTTATCCCCGAGCATGATAATTATTTTACTACATAATTGATTTTATCGTTTATGCTAAATAGGTTTGGTAAAAACTTCTATATAATTTGTGAAATACAAGCCATGATGGAGTTTTTCATATCGTTTTTTTAGCGATGAGAAAGTTAGAAAAAATATATGTCGCTCCGAGAGCGTGATTATTTTACTTTTGTATTTTATGGCTTTTCCCTGAGTTTTTGTAAAAACTGTGTTTAAAGATCGTGTCTTACGTGGTTTAACATTTTATAAATGTTTTAAACTAAAATTAGCGGGACAGAATAAAAATATTTTCAATGTGGTGGTGACCTAATCTTTTGGTCGGCTAAATGACGAAACAAACACCGTATTTACTAGATTTAAGAAATAAGGAAGGAGAGTACCAATTGTGTTTAAACTCCCAAACTTATCTCCTATATAAGGAAGACATATGCATCATTTTCATACTTTACAAAAATTGGTTTTTCCTTGTCCTCCATTCCTCCTCCACGGCCGGCCACCCATTCCCACCACCCAAATTTGTAAATTTTCCGACATACAATACGATCTAAATATATTTTCTTAATCCTCTCATTGAGACCTACACATCCCACTAAAAATATACGACATGCAATGGGTATTTTTATGGTTTGAGTTTGGGGAATTGGGGGGGGGGGGGGGGGGGGGGGGGGGGGGGGGGGGGTTTGGTCAGTTTGGTCAAATAAATGGTAGAAGTAATGGTTTTTTTTATGATAAATAAAACACTGTAGCAAGCTTGGTTTAAATGAAAAAGTTTCAGTTTCGGGTTGTGTCCGAGGTCACGGCTAAGGTCAAGGAGGGAGCAAGACGATTTCAATCGAGTCCGACTTAGCTTATATAGCATTGTGAGTATCTCTAAATACTTGTATTTTATTTGTTCTTGTGATTTATTGTTTTCGATAGTTGCATGTGATGAAATCCGAGCGAACTTGCGTCGATTAGTTAGATTATGATTTGGGATGATTGAGAGATGTGAATATCGTTGATAGATTAGTTTAGATAGGTCGTGAATGAATTTTTGGTCGAAAATGGATTTTTGGCGCATTTTGTAACGAGTAGATTTGGGCATAAACTTTGACAAGGAAAACTAGGGTTGAGATTTTGTAAAATCTGATTTTTTTGTTTGAAAAATATGATAGAGTTTATCTTAACGATCGTTTTGATATAAAATGGAGCTTCTAACTCCTAATAACGAAGAATTTAGAGCGAAATCGAGATATACACTTTAAGTCCAAAAATTCAGCATTTGTGGTAAATATTAAAAGCTAGCAGATTTGAAAATGGACAATTTGAGCACTTTCGAGTCCGTTTTAGCCTTCCGGCGAAACACGAAAGTTGTCCGGAATGTCGTTTTAAAACATTGCCACGAGGTTTGTTAGTTTTAAAATCGCATAACAACATGTCAAAACTGAAAGTCAAATTTCTGCACTTTATTAAAAATGTTATAAGTTCCGGCAGAATCTTGTAAAGGCATTTTGGTCATTTTATGTTGAGATTCAGGTCTCGGCTTAAGCTAAAAAGTTGTCCGGAACGTCGTTTTACATCAAAATGCTTTAGAGTCCGAGTCGTGAAAATGTGGTTTAAGTTGGGTCGTTTTTGGACGGTCCCAGATCTAAGTAAAAAGTTATATATTTATAAAAGTCAAATAAGTCAAACATTGAACTGTATTATGTAAAATGGTTAATATGAAACTTGGAGTTTTTTATAACGATAGTAATCACTATTAGTATTATGCCAATAGTAATTCGTAGTTTAAAAACGATTTTTAACGAAGAAACTAGACTAGTCGCGATTTAGAAAATAAATATATTATATGTTTAAAAAATCAACATAAAAGTCAACGGAGATTTTAATGAACGTTAATACGCTATAAGGGCGATTCGATTAATAAAAATAATATCGATTAATATTCTTATGCATGTAATTATTTTGAGACCGTTGGTCGATTCTAAAAATTGGAAAGTCTAAAAATAGTAACTTTTGTAATATACATGTTATAACTCCGGTACGAGTAATTAATAACCAAAATGAGTGTCGGAAGTATGACAAGATAAATATATTTTATTATACATATAATTAGATAACGAGACTTATTAAAAATGGTAATTTCCGAAAATAGCAACTTTCTAAAAATAGATAGTTTCCGCAACTAAAAAGTTTTTAATAAAGTATTGTAACGACGTGTAAGTAAAAGAATGATTGTAACTCAATTATGTGGGGTTTAGGATCTAAGACGCGCAAAGTGGATTTCTCATCACATGTGTATGTATATCTATATCATTTTAATAGTCGCGATGTACTCACTATTCGATCGTACCTTATTGTATAGTAATCGAGCGACCATAAAATTAATAGGTCGCCAGTCGATTCGTTGATGAGATGCCTTTGGGATTGTTTCGGTTATTTTGATCTTCGGCTTCGATCAAGGTGAGTTCATAGCCTCGCATTTAAACTGTTTTAAATGTTTTATAACCCGCGAGGGGGATACATGTTGTTTTGAAAATTGAACGCGATGTGTTTTGATACGTGATATGATTTCATTGCTATGAGTATATGCCTTTTACTGTGTGACTGTTAATTACCGAGAAGATAAACGCTGAATGTATTAAATAGATCTATTGGGTTTGACAACCCTATTCGGGGTCTGAATCTGATGGTGAACACCCTGTAACGGACATTTTGTATTGAGACTAGGGGTGGTGGCATACTTCCCGGTCAGTATTTTATCCTAAATGATAAAGGTGTTAAGGTTCGGTACACGGGCTCATGTTAGTGGAAATCATGATATAACTTGCCTTGCTACCAATGTTACAGTTGTTTTGTGGAACCGAATATTGCGTTCTGACTGTTATTTGTAAACTCTATGAATTCACTCAACGTTTTGTTGACGTTTTTAAGCATGTATCTCAGGTTTAGGAGTTGTTGATGGCTTGGATGGGACGGAACGCAGATATCAAGAATTGTGTTTCGGTGAAATTTTTTACATTAACTAAAACGATGTTTTAGAAAAGAAGTCGTGTCATGATTTTTTGAAATGAAATTTCTAAGTTAGTTTGGGACCTTGTAACTCTGATTCACTTAAAATAAATGAATGGAATTTTGTTTTATAAATGTATCATTTGATCGTTTACTAGGACTCGCGTGCATGTATTATGAAGTAGCACCCCAAATGTTGTATTCCACTGCGTATCGTATTTTAGGGGTGTTACAGAGTGGTACCAGAGCACGAGTTGTAGCGAACTAAGTCATTTTTCAAAACTTGGACTATACCTATTTTTGGAAAATTTCACGAGTCTTTCACCGTTGTCCGATATCCGCGCGCGTGTTGTTCCCGATCCTTAGAAGCCTTTTGTGATGCCTTTAATTGCAATCTATGTGCGTGACAAGTGGGATACACTTGGTATAAGTAATAATTATATAAGTATATATATACGGCATCCATTCTATGATGTATAGTTATATATAACTTGGTATTCGCATCTCGCGAAAAGTCTAATTTCTTTAAGCATTTAATGCGATATAATGAAATCATCCTAATATACGATGAGCATAATTTTACATATGATCAAAAATATGTATATGATGATGACTAATATAAGTATTTCTTTTCTTTGTAGTATCAGGGGCGAACCCTTGTCACCTGACCGCGTGTTTGACTTCCCTATGAATAAGCCAGAATCGCATCCTGCGTATGACTTCTTTGGGCCTGGACCGCTACCCGGTTATGCTGGTAACCCAAACAACATAAATGGGTGGATTGAGGCAGATGTGCCATTATTAGGAGAGCTAAGTGAGGTAGGCGAGCCTCTAGGAGCTGAGGTAGACGAGCTAATGGTTGACCCAATGATCGATGAGATTGTGGAGCCGATAGTTGAGGTAGAGGAGCAGATGGTCGCCCTAGCGATGGACATGGAGGGAGACCTAGCGGTGCTATTTGGTGATAACGATTTTAGCGATGATGGCCCCAATGATGACGAGGATGATGAGGAGGTTTGGGAGGTGAACGAGGAGTGGTTGATGGCACCCGTCACACCGCCTTCGATGCCAGTTATGCCCCCACCTAGCACTTACGAGGTAGGAGGTCCATCTACCGTTGCTGCTGAGGGACATTCTCTTACCCTCTTAGCACTTGGAGTTCATGTGCCTCCATCAGTGATCGAGCATTTATGCATCCGCATGGGTAATCTGGAGTATTGCCATAGACAACTAGTGAAGAAGGTAATCGCGGTGAGCGATACTGAGGTAGCCGATAGCATTGCTATTGGGGAGATTTGCCCTAGAGTTTCTGTTGTAGAGGGACAGGTACAGGTTCTGGCATCCCAGATGGTTCAGGCTGTGGGGTAGACTAGAGCAGGTCGGGGCTCATGTAGAGCAGGGTCAGTAGGGTGCGACCTAGAGGGACGAGGCGACTGCGGGATTGAGTCAGCAAGTACAGACTCTTCAGGCCGCTATGCAGGATAGAGATTTAGATTCAGCAGCTTCAGACTTTGGTTTCCGAGATGAGCAGCCGCAAGGGTACTTTGATGCAGTGCATTCTTAGGATGGATAGACGCCTTATCGATTTAGAGAGGAGACCTTCAGGACTTCTGTAGTCTTATTGCTTATTTTTGGTTGGATTATGACCGTTTTATATAGTTCACTAAACTGCTAGTGCTAGTTAGTGAGGTCATGATGTCGAGTGTATTTTGTTTTTGTAAACAACGCAGCCTTTCGGATATTTATGTAGGATCTGGTAGTAGATACCTAGAAAACATTACGATTGGATGTACCGGTCTTGGAACCGAAGATTGTAATTCTTGGGGAATTTTGGTTGTATGTGTATCACCCCATTATTATTATTATTATGGTTATGGAAGATTATTGTTATTCTTGGTTATGAGATTTTTGTAATTGTAGATGTTGTTGCCCTTGAGTGATCTTGTTACTAGATTAACTTGACCCCGAGTGTGGAATAATTCCAGTTGGCGAATCCTTCGCACGTATATGTTACTTGTTTGCATAGTCCACGAATGGGTATTGTTTTTTAGATTGATGACTTTAAAACCGTAACGAATTCGTGCGTATGGTTAACGAATGTCGTGATGTAAAAAGTGTATTGTAAATTTTGTGTAATCTATTCGTGTAAACAATAGTAAATGTGTTTTCAAATTTCATAAACTGACCCTGTGATGTCAAACAAATTTTCTTACAAAAAAACATATAAATAAATAAATAATAGGAATAGAGGATGGAATGATGCTATCTTCTTTCTTTTTCTTTTGAAACAATCATATTTTAACTTTATATTTTTTTATATATACTGAGAAAATGACTTACGCGTGTAGCGTATGAAAAAGGAACGTTTTGACGAGGATGCATATGACGTCGCTTGGCCCTCAATTATGCATAACCTGATCAACTATGCAAAATTATGAAGAACCACGCTATGTCGGATAAATCGTCACCCTTAAAATGCTAGATAATTGGGATAAATGTTTGGGTCAAGCTTTCGGAAGAAGAAAATGTTTTTACCCCTGCTACGGATTCTTATGCAAGTAACCTTACTCCTATTGACTGCATGGAGAGAGTCTCATGTGAGTCGCTGTGACCGAGTCGTCCTGAAGGGAAAATACCAACAGTATTGTTCGGAACAAGTGTGTCTAAAAAGGAGTGAAGTCTAGTTCGTGGTAATGTAGATCGGCGGTTATTAAAGAGATTAGATGAAGAAATACCAAGAAACCGGATGCCGACACTGAGAAGGGATCTTCTTAGAGTCGCAAGGTTTCCAAGGTGGGTGGAAGCCAAGGTAGTTACTTCCGAGGTTGAAAGTTAGAAAAGGAGAAGACTTCTCCTACATCGAATGTGTGTTGCCATTGACATAGCAACCGATGGCCGTGAAGAAGACTTCTTTCCTCGAAATGGAAAGTAGTGATAGTATAGTTGTGAATATACCTGGATCGTCGAGGATTAGAATAAGATACTAAGCGACCCCTGACTTAAGGTTAGGTGTAGTAGTCTTTACTCCTTAACGTAACGACTTAGTATGCGTGTAAGGGAGAAAAGATTGGAGACTCTAGCCGAATGGCGACATCCGTTCCCATCCTAGAGGAACAATCAAAGTATCTAATGCCCAAATCGAAAGGTATTGAATTAGGAATGTGTGTAATTGTCTCGACTTGATTAGTTGAGTCATCTAAGATTTGATGCAATGCGTTAGGACCAAGTCGACTATGCTAGTCGTGGTGCAGAAACATTGGAGCTAAAATTGTGATCTTCGTCAAATGAGCAACGAGCCCATGATGCTCAATTGTTTTTCTTGATTGTTTCCGATTTGTCTCCCGACAATATATGTTTTCTAGTGGGATTATCGCCGCCAAATTATGTGAAAAATGTGCTTTATGTGCTATGTGTCCGTGGTGTGGCATAGGACGTGAGTGAATGGGTATACTTACCCGGATGTAGATGAAGGTTGGTTTGAGAGGTATGAGGACCCGATAGTCTATTGTTGATTGTGGCTTGTTAACCCACAAGCATGACTATGGTTGGCTAAGACCTAGCCGTGATTAAGTCGAGATCATTTCCAAGAAGCTTGGCCATCTAGAAAGCTCGGTATAATGAGCAATTTGATCAGTTGGGTATGAACCTGCGTGATGAGCATAGCTATTGCTAAGGCTTTATAATAAGCAAGCACGGTTATTTCGCTAAGGCTTTATAGTAAGCGAGCATGATTGTTGCTAAGTGTGATAATGAGCAAGTGTGATTAAGTGCCTAAGTAAAGCTAGGCTGAAGTGTAAAGTCATTATAAAATGACGAATATGTGATTATGTGCTTATATGATTTTATGTGTTAGTGTTATAATGCGTTAATGGGGTCATATGTACTTTGGAATATTTTCGCAACCGGCGGTGCATTATTTAATGAGACCGGGAGGGCGACGTATGTTTTGGTTTTTAATAATGACGTATATTTTGGTTTTGATTATTGACGTATATTTTGGTTTTGGTTAGCGACGTGTGTTTTGGTTTTGTGTAGCGGTGTGCGCTTGGTTTTGTTGGTAAGATCACTAAATTAAGTTGGGTTGATTTTTCGTCCTAAAAGCCTTCCTTTTAGGAACGGCGTGATAAATTTTATCGGATAATTTCGTGGCGTATTTTGCCCCTTATGATAAGAGCGATTGTAATTATATATTTGATCTCGTTGGTATAAATTACCATTTGTTTTATTGACTTTCCATCCGGTATAGTCAAGGCGAGTATTATATCACGTGATTTTTACGTACAAACATGCGAGTCCGTTCGATGATGAGGAAACCGTCTCACCGCAAGTGAACTTAAGATGAGTAAGAAAGGACGAGCACCGGGACGGCGCTCCCTTTAAGGTGGCTGGAATGTAACAACCCGAGTTTTACGACGCGTATGACGATCGCGAATTCGACGTCATAATTATTATTTTATAAATTCATATGATTGAACGTTGACATTTAATATTTTATTTGTCAAGCATAATTTTTTTTGTATTTTATTTCAAACGGAAGTGAGAAATTTTATTTTTAGTCGATTTGCGAGTCAACGTTTATCCTGAGCTATGATAATTATTTTACTACATAATTGATTTTTAGTCGTTTATGCTATACGAGGTTTGGTGAAAATTCCCATTTATTGGGAAATTACAAGCCGTGATTGAGTTTCTATTCGTTTTTAGCGTCTGAGAAAGTTAAAAAAATTTATATAGAGCGTGATTATTTTATTTTTGTATTTTATGGCTTTTCCCCGAGTTTTTGTAAAAACCATGTTTAAAGATGGTGTCTTACGTGGTTTAACATTTTATTAAATGTTTTAAACTAAAATTAATGGGACATAATAAAAATATTTACAAATGTGGTGTGACCCGAGTCTTTGGTCGGCTATAATGACGAAACAAACACCTTTGTACTACTTTTGAAAGAATAATAAGGAAGGATGGACCATTTGTGTTAAACTCCCAAACTTATCTCCTATATAAGGAAGACATATGCATCAATTTCATACTTTACAATTTTTCCTTGTCCTCCTTTCCTCCTCCACGACCGGCCACCCATTCCCACCACCCAAATCCGTTAATTTTCCGACATGCAATACGATCTAAATACATTTTCTTAATCCTCTCATTGAGACCTACACATCCCACTAAAAATATACGACATGCAATGGGTATTTTTATGGTTTGAGTTCAGGCCGAGTTTGGTCGAAATGGGTTAGAAGTAATGGTTTTTATGATAAATAAAACATTGTAGCAAGCTTGGTTTTAATGAAAAAGTTTTGGTTTCGATTTCGGGTTGTGTCCGAGGTCATGACTAAGGTCAAAGGGGGAGCAAGACGATTTCAATCGAGTCCGACTATATAGCATTGTGAGTATCTCTAAATACTTGTAATTTATTTGTTCTTGCGATTTAATTTGTTTTCGACTATTGCATGTGATGAAATCCGAGCGAACTTGCGTCGATTAGTTAGATTGTAATTTTGGATGATTAAGCAATGTGAATATCGTTGATAGATTAGTGTAGAAAGGTCGTGAATGATTTTTGGTCGAAAATGGATTTTTGGCGCGTTTTGTAACGTATAGTTTTGGGCAGAAACTTTGACAAGAAAAACGAGGCATGAGATTTTGAAAAATCTGATTTTTGTTTTGAAAATATGATAGAGTTTATTCTCACGATCGTTTTGATATTAAATGAAGCTTCTAACTCCTAATAACAAAGAATCTAGAGCGAAATCGAGATATACACTTTAAGTCCAAAAATTCAGCACTTGTGGTAAATATTAAAAGCTGGCAGATTCGAAAATGGACAATTTGAGCACTTTCCAGTTTGTTTTAGCCTTCCGGCGAAACACGAAAATTGTCTGGAATGTCGTTTTACTTTGTCGCGAGATTTGTTAGTTTTAAAATCGCATGATAACGGGTCAAAACTGAAAGTCAAATTTCTGCACTTTATTAAAAATGTAATAAGTTCCAGCAGAATCTTGTAAGGGCATTTTGGTCATTTTCTGTTGAGATTCAGGTCTCGGCTAAAACTAAAAGTTGTCCGGAACGTCGTTTTACATCAAAATGCTTTAGAGTCCGAGTCGTGAAAATGTAGTTTAGTGGGTCGTTTTGGACGGGTCAGATCTAAGTAAAAAATATATATATGTATAAAAGTCAAATAAAGTCAAACATTGACTTTATTATGTAAAATGGGTTAATATGGAACTTGTGAGTTTTTATAAAGATAGTAATCACTATTAGTATTATGACAATAGTATTTTGGATTTAACGATTTTTAACAAAGAACCTAGACTAGTAGCGATTTAGAAAATAAATATATTGTATGTATAAAAAGTCAACATAAAAGTCAACGATGATTTTAATCAACGTTAATACGCTATAAGGGCGATTCGATTAATAAAATTAATATCGATTAATATTCTTATGCAAGTAATTATTTTGAGACCGTTGGTCGATTCTAAAAATGGAAAGTCTAAAAATAGTAACTTTTGTAATATACGGGTTATAACTCCGGTACGAGTAATTAATACCCAAAATGAGTGTCGGAAGTACGACGAGATAAATAAATATTATTATACATATAATTAGATGACATGACTTACTAAAAATGGTAACTTTCCAAAAACAACAACTTTCTAAAAATAGAAAGTTTTCGCAAATAGAAAGTTTTCAATAAAGTATTGTAACGTGTAAGTAAAAGAATGATTGCAACTCAATTATGTGGGGTTTAGGATCTAAGACGCGCAAGTGGATTTCTCATCACATGTGTATGTATATCTATATCGTTTTAATAGTCGCAATGTACAGACTATTCGATCGTACCTTATTGTATAGTATTCGAGCGACATAAATTATAGGTCACAGTCGAGTTCGTTGTTGAGACGTCCTGGGATTGTTTCGGTTATTTTGATCTTCGGCTTCGATCAAGGCGAGTTCATAGCCTCGCATTTAAACTGTTTTAAATGTTTTATAACCCTGTAGGAGGATACATGTTGTTTTGAAAATTAAACGCGATGTGTTTTGATACGTGATATGATTTCATTGCTATGAGTATATGTCTTTTACTGTGTGACCGTTAATTACCGAGGAGGTAAACGTTGAATGCATTAAATAGATCTATTGGGTTTGACAACCCTGTCTAGGGTCTGAATCTGATGGTGAACACCCTGTAACGGACATTTTGTATTGAGACTAGGGGTAGTGGCATACTTCTCGGTCAGTATTTTATCCTAAATGATAAAGGTGTTAAGATTCGGTACACGGGCTCATGTTAGTGGAAATCATGATATAACTTGCCTTGCTAGCAATGTTACAATTGTTTTGTGGAACAGAATATTGCGTTTAGGAGCTGTTTTGTAAACTTTATGAATTCACTCAACGTTTGTTGACGTTTTTAAGCATGTATCTTATGTTTAGGAGCTGTTGATGGCTTGGATGGGACGGAACGCGGATATCAAGAATTGTGTTCGGTGAAATTTTTTACATTAACCAAAACGATGTTTTAGAAAAGAAGTCGTGTCATGACTTTTTGAAATGAAATTTCTAAGTTAGTTTGGGACCTTGTAACTTTGATTCACTTAAAATAAATGAATGGAATTTTTTTTATAAACGTATCATTTGATCGTTTGCTGGAACTCGTGTGCATGTATTATGAAGTAGCACCCCAAATGTTGTATTTCGTTGCGTATCATATTTTGAGGGTGTTACACCTCACCTAGGCATAATCGTCCAATACTTGTATTTGGGTCTATTTCTATCTTAACACGACAAAACATTAAAGTAAACATTACTGGGTTAGTACGAGAAAAGATAAGTAATGTTTTGCACTCAAATGTCATTAGAAAGCATTTAGAAGTTAACAATTTGAATGGTTTCTTCATAACGAGCAAGATATAATAGTTCTGTAAGCCATCAGACCTAAAAGTGCGGCGTACTTCATTTGAAATGCAGCGTACTTCCCCTCTTTTTTCAAATTCCTCCAGAAAGTACGGCGTACTTTGTAACACCCTTATTTTTACAATATAGCAGCGGAAGATAATCTGGGGTATTACTTCATGGATACAACAATCATAATCATAGAAAACAACTTTAAAGAGTAGCGTTGTTGGAAGATAAAAAATTAGTTATCTTTTTATAATCAGAGTTTTTACAAAATGTAGGTCCTAAAATCTAAAATATCAAGTTTGAATGATAACAGTTCAGCCACCTTCGAGTCCATGCCACTTCGTACCGCAGTCTTGCTCAATTACCTGAGATATCTGCTGTATGGGTCAAAGCTCACAAAGGTTGAGTGAAAATTCATAGGTTTGATACAGTAGTTTGAATACAAGTCTAGTTTGATAATCGTATAAAACACAATTATTATGAAAATGATATTGTTATTGTACACCCATTATTAATAATAATTGCAACGAATACAATTATCATAGTAACAGTGTATTATCCCATTATTGCCTTGTTTGGTCTTGTCTTGTCTGGTCTGGTTTAGTCTGGTCTCATGGCACACAAACTGACTGTGAATTATTACACTAAAATGATGTGATATTATATCTATTTATATACACCAAAATGATGTGATATATTAATAGCCCTATGTAATCAAATATTAGTGTGCTTGATTACCTATCGGCTAACACAAACAGGATTCGTCAATCTGGATAGATCTATCACGATATTTGGTGCAACCGAAAGGTGATTAATGGTCATGATAATGGGGGTATTTTAGCATAAAGTAACTTATACATTAGTGATAATGGTATATCAAGATTAGCATATGCTTGCTAAAAACTCACTTGTATTTGTAATTTTATAGCATGTATAAGCTTCTTGGAAAAAGTATTCAACATTGTTATAAGATAACCTGAATATGCACAAGAGTTTGTAAAAAGCATGTATCCCCTCGCGGGGTTATAAAACATGTAAATAAGTTATAAGGCTCGAGGTTATGAACTTCACCTGATATGTAGATGTGATATATTTTTCCAAAATGAAAAGCTGGACGACCTTATCAACAATCTTAACCAGAGAAGGTGATATAATGAACATGATAATAGACAAGCCAACGTCACACAACCTGAGTAGAGATATTCAAGTCTTAGGAAGTTTGTACTTTAGGAACTTTGGTTTAAGAGTTATTGAGGTTTGATTGAGGTGTTTGGAATTATTATATCACTGTTGGGGCCATCATAATTCAGGAAGTCATTCCGTACCGTTGAGGAACTAGGGCACTTTTAATTCGTAACCCAACAACTCTAGGATGTGAATACCAAGATTGTACAACCTCTTAATATTGAAGCTCCCTTGTATTGTGGTACAATATAACTTACGGTATGATCGGTATGTAAGCGTTTTATTACAATATCTGGAAATGTTATGCTCGGAGAAGCGTTAAGTTAAGTTTTGTTAGATTAATGTTTTGATATGATTTTATACTTTTTCAAAATGTTACATTTTAGACCCTGGGGTTTGAAAAGTTGCAGAATAGTCCTTGGAGTTTGCATTTTACGACTTTGGTCTGTAAGTTTTAGAAAGATTTACCAAGTAAAACCACTTGGACTTTTTATAAACGTGGCATTATTGACCCCTTTAGTTGATAACTTTGATAATAATGGACATTTTAGTCCTTTTAGTATAGTTTCTGAAAGTTACGATATTTCCCCCTTGCAATGGATTATAATTAACAAAACATGTCAAAAATTCTGCCATGCAAGCTTAGTTTAACATTTCAATAGACATTTATAAGTTATAATAAACTAAAATATGAAGTTTTAACGCAACACAAGTTTAAAATAACGATTCGTTAAGCTAGGAAAGCATCAAAAACGGGTCTCAAATTGGGGTTTCAAATGTAAACGCGCGGATTTTAAGTTCATAATTCTTCGCATTAATCAGATAAAGTGGTTATTTTAAACATTTTAGTCTAAGTCATGCTAGGATAGATTAAACATATTTATATCATTTAAAACATTTAGTTTAGATAACGTCATAAATTTGGGTTTCGGGTGTACGGTTTTGGATTCTCAAAATGGAAAAGAGCATGAATTGAGTTTATGAAACTTTAACAAGAGTATATTTAGGTTCATCATGTAATCACTATATAAGGGTTAGTAGACAGATGTAGAATATTCAAAACTGGGTTTGAGCTTCAAGGCGAAAAAATAAATACTGTGGAAATGGGTTCGTTTTCGGGTAGTATTTCCACTCGTACGCCTTGTATCTTTACTCCGGGGCTTCAATTCTTCAGGGATTTGCTTCTTGAACTTCTTTAATGATCCTAGGATCATAAGAGAGCAAAGGATTGCTGCCTATGGGTTATAGAGAGAAGATGGGGTGGTGCGAGTTAGAATGAGTTATCTAAGGTCCTATTTATAGTAGTTTGAAGGCAAAGGAGTTAAGGAACAATTTCTGAATTATTCATGGACATTGTGCGGGTCTATGAGGGTGACTTAGGGAGAGGCTATTTGGTGATTTTTTAGGCTAGGATTACATAGATTGATAGTGGTGTTTGAGTCTCCTTGTGGTGCATCGAATTGAACAAGAAAGAACAAGAGAATGTGAAGCTTTTAATCAAAAACTCAAATGAAGATATTTGTTGTAGTAGTGTGTAAGCGACTTAGGATGCATTGGGGTAAGTTATTTGCAGAGGAAATCCATTAAACTGAGTTCAAAATGCAAAACAGAAAAATGGGTTGCGTGTTCATTAGGGTCTTCTAGGGTTCGAATTTGGTTTCGTGGACTATGTTTAATGCCATCATGATTCAAGGAATGATAAGAAATAAGTTCTCAAGGTTGTATTAAGGGTTATCAATGGATATTGATGTGGTTTGGGTTAAAAACAGGTTATAAAAATGACGAAGATGAGGTTACGGGTTCTCCATTTTGGTAACGGTTATAGGGTTTTCTTGACTTTCTTTGCTTATAATTCGAATATTATTGATTGGGAATGATGGAATACTGATCATTGGACTTATATAAAGGATTATCAATGAGGTTTGATTGTTGGTTTAAGTTAAAATGGGTCGAAATTGAAATAAACAAGCCGCGGGTTAGATTAGGGCTCGTATAAGGTTTTTAGGGTTTTCTAGCTTTGTAATTCTTGTATATTGTCAAAGTAATGATTGATAATGATGGATAATGGTTTTTAAACTCATTTTATGAGTTTACAATGACTCTTGGTTGCTTACTTGAGAATGATGGGTTAGGAAACGAGAAAAAAAGACCGAGGATCATTTAGGGTTTCTCGGATTTGATTCTTGTATAAATGAAATGAGATTATGAAATAGTGATGGTATATGATTGTTATGGTTGTAAAATAAGTTATTACAACTTATTTGAGTGTTGGTTTGGGTTTATAATGGATAAAAACGAAGAAACGAGTCATGGTTTAGAAACTAGCTCGGTTTTAGGGTTTAGGGTTTTGAATTAGGGTTTTAAGTGTAAAAAGATGTATGAAAGCTTAGGAATAGAATATTTAGGGTTTATATATTGTACATTGAGTGTAGTAGCTTGTACACAAGTGATGGTGAAGAAATTAGAATGAAAACGGAAGTAAAACGGCTATTTTAGATGCCATGCTTAATGACTTGTACATTGTGCTTTTAAGGACTTGTACTTTGACTTAAAGAGATTTTATATTTCAAATGAGATGTTATATTGCTTGTACATATGCTTTAGTAGCTTGTGCATTCACTTTAGATATTATGGAATTAGGGTTTAGAGGTATACGATAACGGTTTAAAGCCCGTTTTGATATAACGTTGTAAAAGTACATTATAGGAATAATGTACCGTGTAATAGGAATATGATGATATTGAATTGACATGTTGTGATGTTTGCTTGACATATATGAAGATATGATTGCATTTAGAAGTTAACAATTTGAATGGTTTCTTCATAACGAGCAAGATATAATAGTTCTGTAAGCCATCAGACCTAAAAGTGAGGCGTACTTCATTTGAAATGTAGCGTACTTCCCCTCTTTTTTCAAATTCCTCCAGAAAGTACGGCGTACTTGGTAACAAGTGAGGAATACTTTGGAGTTTTTTAGTTACGAATTATATAAATCTTTTCATTTTCATACTTTTAATCATTTACGATGGGTAATATATGTATATTTGGAGCGTTATCAAGTCCTTTGTCACTCGAAGGTTAATGTTAGATTTTAGCTTTTGGATGAACGCTTTAACATATGTTGTTAAAAGGCTTGAAAATGAATTTTCGGATATGACATTTAACTTTTGCAATCGAAAGTTAAAATTACTTCCTATTTTAGATGAAAATTTTAAGTTGTCAAACCTAATTTGAGATGTATTAGGTTTTTATCTATCCTCCCATTGACGAAAGAGTAGATCACTTAGAAGAAAGCGATATGATGATCAAGGAAATGTGTGTATGAAAACTCTGGGAGGTTTAAGACAATTTTGGGCTATTTTAACCTTTTAGATTTTGACACTAGAGACCGCGTGAAAATATATTAAAAAAAATTACAATGTCATGAGATATATACCTAAATGCATAAGACACATGGAATTAAGCATGTAAGCGTATCTATGCAACATCAACATAATAATCAAAGAGATTAATGTGTAAGACTATATGACAACTAAAAGTTTATCGTGATAGGCAAACCAAATCCATTATGCATCAAACCGACATAGCGTGGGTGCATAATTAAAATGCAAATCATGTAAAAATGCCGCATGAGGAACACTTGCAAATATCATGCACAATATGATAACATTTAGCATTTAAGAGTATGAATCATTTAGATAAACCAAGACATAATATACCAAAAAGGCTAAACAAAGACAAAACCTTTCTAATAAACATGCATTCAATAATCAAGCAGATAATTTAACAACATCAAGATAGCATGAAGACATAATAGTTATATTTCACAAAACAAATATCATTTAGAAATTTGAAAACACATATGTGAGATGCAAGTAATGTAGGTTCGTTAGGGAGAGTCCTAACTAGTAGTTGCTTAAATATGCAATCCTAATAAAAGACAAATTCCATCAATGTACACTAACTTTAGCCATACTTTGGAAGAGCCAATTAACCAAGTTAGAGAATGAATATGAGACTATAACTAGTGGTGCTTAATTCAGGCTAAACACGACTATTTTATGGGTTATACCACAAATCCAACTTCTCTCATGGAAGCAATTCAACCGTTAGTTACATTAAATTTCTAGTGCAATAGGTTCTCTAGTAGTCATTCTCATTTAAACAAATTGAATTCATAAATTTTGCTATTGAAGTGTAGCAAAGATGAAAGTTGCTTAGTTCACTAATACTTGGCCTTATATGACTTAACTAACCATGTTTTAATGCCAGTAGGTCTAGATGATATATTTTACACATAATACTAATAGAGATGCGTTGAATCCTAGAAAAACATAAGCAAGATGTTTCAATCTTTTGTTCGAGATCTATATGTTGTTTGGTTTAAATGACATATTTCTTGATTTAATGGATGTCTTATATTAAGTCATCTTGCAAGTTTAGTTGTCACATGTGATGTTAACGTGATTTGGTTTTCTAGAGCCAAGAGATGTACTTATGAAGAATATGCTATTTTTTTGAACAGTAAATTGGATTAAAACTAGCAAGAAACTAGAAGAAACGATTACAAAATAGCAAGTTTAGGATCTTTCATCCAAGTTATCCAATTAAACTTGGATTTACATCTATTAGAACACCAACTATAAGATTGCGAAACAATATCATCAAATAACGTCGCCCTTCTAGGATTGCTTAGACTAAAGAGGAGTTGATTACGAAAGCTCCAAATCTTCCACCACATCACATAAAAAAACCCCTTTAAAACATTCTTCACTTTCCTACTTAGACGCAGGTTCGAAAGCCAAATAAGCCAATCATCGTGCGACTGAAAATCCGGAAACGGAATATCCCACCACTTTCTCATCTTTGCAAGAATATTACGGGTAATAGAGCAAGAAAACAGAAGATGGGACATTGATTCGACTCCTAAATCACAATTCGGACATGTTATAGAATAAATATTTGTACCTCGTCGAGATAAATTCAAACGGGTGGGCAAACTATCCTTTTGAACTCTCTAATCATAGATGTTTATTTTAATAGGAATCTCCTTCGCCTATCTCGTAGGAGACCCATTAGAGGTTAATAAGGAGTCATCCAATAGATTTCGAACCGACTTAACTGGAAAATCATCATCGCCTGTTAGAGACCAAGCCCATCTATCCTTCATTTAAACCAGATGTATGGTAGCTAAACAATTTACCAGATCTTCATATTGTTTAGATTCGATCCCTCCCCTTAGACCGTGATGAAAAGAGGACGAAACAGAATCCGAGCTTAGTTTCATTGTGATGGAAACATGCTTACACGTTTCTAACGCATATAACCTCGGAAATTCACTCTTCAAAGATAAATCACCTATCCAAACGTCTTCCCAGAATAAGGTGTCAACACCATTACCCACTTTCTTAATACAAAGACTCATCAGATCTATACCTTTGCGTTTAAGAATATCCACTTCCTTAATAATATTTGTCCAAAGAGATTTACGGTAGTTATTCTTCCTATAGCAGTTTAACGACCCCCGGATACCATGAAACATTTGGATACACCTCGACTACAAAGAAGAGTCATTAGAAATAAATCGCCAAACCCATTTAACACTAAAGCCCGGTTTAACGCATAATAGCTAGAGACCCCAAGCCCACCCTTCTGCTTCGAAATCAAAATTTATCCCAAGAAACCCAAACTATCTTTCTATCCGAACCTTTAGAACCATTAAAAAAATTGCTACGCTAGATTCCATCTTTTTTATCACACCTTTAGGGACTTTAAAAAGAGACATGTAAAATAAAGGGATAGAACCGAGAATCGATTTAAGGAGGGTCAACCTACCTCCAATTGAGAGAGTTTTTACTTTACAACGAGACAACCGAGCCGATATTTTACGAATAACATCGTCCCATGGCTGAGATCTGGACATACAATCACCATCCTTAACTCCTATAAGCTTGCTTTTAGACACATTAATCTTGAGGCTCGACGCAAAGAAGAAACACTTCAGAACATGGACTATTGTAAAAAGATTGGAATCATTCCAATCCCCTACAAAAACTGCATCATCAGTAAAAACTAAATGAGTTAATTTCAACCACTCACCTATGGAAATACTTGTAAACATACCAGCCTGCATGACATGACTAAAAGATATATGTAAACTCTCCATAACCAGAATGAATAAGAATGGGGATAGAGGATCTTCTTGTTTAAGACCTTTGAAATATTGAAATTCTGATGAAGGGATTCCATTTATGAGAACCGACCCCATAAAAGAAGAGAAACAACCTTTAAATCCACATTCGCCATATCTCGGCAAAACCAAAATTATAGAGAATATCATCCAAGTAATCCCACCTAACTAAATCGTAGGCCTTCTTAAAATCCACCTTCAAAACCATAGCATTATACTTCTTACTTTTACACCACGAGATAAGCTCGTTTAGAATAAAAGGGCCATCAAGAATTTGACGATTAGCAACGAAGGCTGATTAAACTTCACCGATCAGGTCCAAAAGTACGTGACACAATCTATTGGCCAAGATTTTAGTGATTATTTTGTACACACTTCCAATCAAAGTAATTGGCCGAAAATATTTAACAAGTTTAGCATCTTGGAACTTTAGGATAAGAGTGATAAAAGACTCGTTACATCCCCTTGGGAAATAACTAGAACTAAAGAAACATGTGACAGCTTCAAGGATATCAATATCCATTATCTTTCAGTACCTACGAAAAAACTCAAACGTGTAACCATCGGGACCTCGAGATTTATTTTCCCAACAATCCCACACTACTGCCTTGACTTCATCGTAAGGAACCTCCCTTTCCAACTCTTCCACTTGATCCGTGGACAAAACATTTGGAAATTGGGTATCAAGATGCGCACGATATTGCTCACTTTTCTCAAAACGAGAAGCAAAGTGGGAGAAAAAAGCATGCTTAACCTGAATTAGGTCAGTAACCCACTCACCATCGACAAACACACGTCTAATAAACAGATGTGATCTTTTATTGTTAAGAATACCATGATAATACTTGGTGTTTTCGTCGCCTTCTATAGCCCATCTCAATTTGGCTTTTTGAGCAACTTCCATTGTTTCTAGAGAGTTTATATCGTTTAAGGACTTCATAAGCTCTGTACTTTGATTAAGAATCTCCATATTAACACATCCCTGATCAAGCATTCTATCAATATCCATTAGCTTTTTTGGAGTGTGAGCTTTGGCCATGCTACTGCTACTTTTTTCCTTCTTTATCCAGCTACGAATTTCTTGTTTTAGCATTTTTAATTTCTTCTTCAAACGAATAAGATGGTTGTTATCCGTCACATCTAATTTCTTCTAAGTTTCCTCCACCATCTTGTCAAAACTGTCCCTTTGGAACCACGAGTGAAAAATACGAAAATGAATGGCACCAAAATCAGAATACATCTCTTTCAACAAAATTGGACGATGATCAGATAAGTGGCGATCCAAGCATATAGCAGCAAGATGAGGAAAAATTGTCAATAAGCCTTCAGAGATTAAAAATCTATCTAACTTACTCATTTTCATAGCCGATTTATGCGCCCAAGTAAACGAGTAACCTCCTAGAGGAAGATCAACCAAACCTGCAGACGCAATAAAATTATTGAAAGCATTTCCTCCTTGTCTATTAAATAAGGACCCAAATCTCTCTTCTTCAAAACGAACCTCATTGAAATCACCTATAATCATGCATTCACCATCCCAGTTTTCTTTCACGTGGCATAAGTAATCCCAAAGCATCAATTTATCTAATAAATCTTGAGGCGCGTATACCGAGATAATAAGAATTTTAGTATTAGTAGGAACCCACCGACCCGTAATCAACAAAAAAGAATCAGAAACAGTTACGTTATCCTTGACAAAAATAGAAGGCTCCCAAACACATATAATTCCACCGGAATTCCCTACGGATGGACTAATAGCATAATCAAATGCGAAGTTACCCCAAACCGCATTTAGAGTGAATAAGTCAATACACTCCATTTTAGTTTCTTGTAAAGAGATAAAATTAACTTTATTTTGTGAACATAACTCCCTAGCCTACCTTTTTTAGCCTTGTGACCAAGGCCTTGAACGTTTAAAGAGAGGACATTCATTTAAAATCGTCGTTATCTCATTGTTCACCAATGATAACCCCTATATTCTCGATACACCCGTCCATGTTATAACCCATCTCTTGACCAACCTTTAAGAGTTCATCCATTAAGTTCAAAATCGATCCTCTATCTCTAGTTTGGTCCTTTTGAAAGTCGTTAGTATTCTGTGAAGATACTCCTTTTTTACACATTCTCTTATTTTTCTAAACCTTCATGAGAAAATTTCTTAAGTCTCTCTTCTAATACCATTGTTGGTGATTTATGAACTACCTCTCCTTCATATAGTTTGTCATGAGTCAAAATCACTCCATTGTTCACAGGAGTGAAACCTGGTGGATATTGAAGATTATCCTCTGAATTTTGTATTCCTTCATCTTTCTTCTTATTAAGTAAACCGTAGAGCTGAAAAGGATCTTCAGATTGCATATTACTATTTACCTCGTTCTCATTCATTTGTTCAGGCACCTGGAGATGGTTATCCCCTTGCGTAAAAATTGTTTCTGAGACCTCTTCAACATCACTATCATTCACCACTGGATTACCATTATCGTATACCCTGTTTTTGTCTTTCAATCCACCTTTGACTGATTCCTCATCCGATGAATAATAATCCTTCTTTTCTTCCCGAAATATTGGAGTCCAACCATTAACTTCTTTTGCACGAACCCAATATACTTTTCCTTGAATAATCACTTTAAACGAATCAAGAATAACTGATTTTTCTTTCGTCTTGATACAAAGTCGCTTTTGGTACATATTAGGTGTCACAATATCTTCTATATCCATAAAGTCTCCCCATTTCAATCCTATCTTATTAAAAGTATTTTTTGATCGAGCATGCAATGGAATTCCTTTGATATCCACCAAAACGATTCTTTCCTCACTGACGAATTTTGGATTAGCATGATCTAATGAAGAAAACCACGATCCAACCCCTACATGCTTTAGAAATTTCTGCTTAGTAACATCAAAAGTATATTCAATTAGCACCCACATACCTCCCAAATATGATAATGAAAAATTATAAAAACCCTCCTTGGCTAAAATGAAATATGAATTTGATATGGAATCAAACTCTTTAACCTTTCCCATCACAGAGAGTTTACAATCATTTTCGAGGATACATGATTCATCAAGGATAAGTGATGGACTAGTGTTTTGAGAGGAGTACGATCCAGTCTTCCCCGTTTTAAGCACCGAAACATAGAATCCAATTGGACTACTTCTATGTATGCCTTTAGGTTGAGCAGTAGGTTTGAAAGACGTTCTTTCAAACCAAACAATATTAGCATGCAAACGAAGCCTACCAATCCATATAGTAGATAAATTTTCCACCAACCTGTCTAAATACTCAACCTTAATAAAATGAACAAATGCAAACCTTTTACCAGCTTTTGATTTACGGTTGGGGATGGAAACATCAATCACTTTACCATAAGCTTCACAAACCCTCCAAAGTCACAAAAAGTAAAGTGGTCCGAAAAATTCGTTACAAAATCAATTTTGAAATTGACAGAGTTTGATCTTCCTTTGATTGACGAGATTTCCATGTCCGATCTCCCATAATTCTTAACGAAAACTTTGATTGAAGCAGCAAAAATCAAACCTGAACGAAACCCTAAAGCCTATGGTCCCAAGGAATAACAAATCTGTATAGAACTTTGTTTTAGAGATCAATCACAAGGATAACACTCAATGAAAAAGGGCTATAGCAGATACGATTCATAAGGAAGGTAGTATTTTAGGGTTTTTAGGGAAGATTGAAGGGGCTGCCATTTCTTTAGGGTTTGTTTAACACATTTTATGAAGAATATGCTATATTGAGAGCATTTCAAAAATGCTCCTTTGCATATCTTGTAAAAAGAATCTAGTTGAGGTTACTTACCTTAAAAGATCTTGTAAATGATTTATGATGTATGATAGAAAAGAGACATATTTTATCTATCAACAAATATGCTTATCTAAGATGATAAAATTATCATTCTGATAAATGCTTGATAAACCAATAGAAAAATTATGTGAATGAATTGATTTTATTTGTTTATGCATTGACACACATTGTAGTTGGTTAATTTTCAATTCTAATAACTTATATTTTACAAGCAAGATGTAATGTATGCTCTTGTAACATAACTATTCATGCTACAAAGAAAATAAAATGCATATAATATATGTTATCATTTATCAATCTTTTAACAAGAGAAATGCAAGAATTCTTTAGACATAATGTCCCCCCAAACAGCATGTTGTCCTAGGCGAATAAAAAAAGTATTATGCTTATTTTAGACTTTTAGCCGAATGTGAATTTAAGTTTTAAGCCGTGCTTTTAAGTTGTATGAGCAAAGTTTACATATGTTGTTTGTTTGCTCGTGTTTTGTTTTTTGGAAATGACAAATTTACCCATTGCTTGAATATTTCGGACGAAACATCCAAGTCGTCAATCCTATTTCATTGTGTATTTTAGGCATCTTTTAAACACAATAGTCTAAAATTTTGAACACAACCATTGGACAAGCAGACTCAATATGACATCATTAACACCAATGCGATCCGATGCATATTCTTTTCGTCTTTGAAAAGGATGCCATTATTTTCATATCAATCGAGTGTGATTGAGTATGTATGTTCAAGATAATATCTTTTGTTATATTTTGATATAATCTTGAAGCTGGACAAATAAGAATCCAATTTCATGTTCATACTCAAAAATCCATTAGATTCAATAATGATATTAACCATAATTTGAATAATAAATCGATATATACTCGGAATTTTTCTTGACCCTCACGAACTCTCTTTAAAAGAAAACTAACAGGGTACCCGCGCGTTGTAGTGGCGGGTACCCTGTAAATAAAATTTCCGTCGACAAATGTTTTTTAGTTATATGTTTTTCATGATGACAGAATTTGATTTTGCATTATGTAAGGCATAATTATAGAAGTTTAGCCATTTTTTATTTAGTATTAATACCCAGGGCTGGAGAGCTTTTACTATGGGCTGTTACAAGTTTTGAAATGGACTTTATCATAAGTGGAGCTCTTACAAGTTCAAAGAATTAAAGAAAATAAATTTCCAAAATGTAACTTTTATAGAGTTGTTGTACTTTCTTATTAAAGAAATGATTTTGGTTTTAGTATTTTTAAGACTTCTATATTTAAAATATCTTAAATGCATTATATAGTAGTATAAAGTATAGATAAATAAATAGTTACAAGATGGTTTTAGATATACGACGATACCTTCTTGATTGTGTAGCATAACCTTCTCACCCCCATTAATTGGATCAATGAGTTTGAGGGATTAAAACCGTTTCTTTTTACTATTATTGTTTTTCAATGAGGAACTGTTTGGTAGGACAGAATGAAAACGTCTGCTACTGTTGGAACATGTTGTAATTTCTAAACGATTTGGGCCACGGGTATAGGTGGTATGGTTTGGGTGGTGGGCTTATTTTAGGGTAAAAGTTGGGTTTTTTAATTATCAACTAGTATGGAAGAAGTTTTAGTAGTGTTAGGCCATCCACAATGCAATGATGTGGTATTGTGCAATGAGATCATTAAACCTAACCTCATCATGTAATAGCATTGTGAGATACAATTGGTATAATGAGAGTTTGTCTCTGCACACATAGTTTATTTACTCTTATGGTGGCTGTTAGGAACACGAAAGTGTCGGTCGCTTCCATAGATAACAGTCGTTAGCTCGTTAAGTAATTTTTGGAAACTTACATAGTTAGTTAGACCAAGGCCCATAGATAAGTCCATTAAGCCAAGGCCCATCCACCTAATGTAAGGTATATGTACACCTCTCCATGCCTTGGAGAGGTGGTTGGTTGGTTGTATTTTCACATAGTTATGCATTTCATGTTCTTGTCTTTCTCTCTCTAAAATACTTCCTCCCTTCCCACTTTCTCTCTCTAGTTCTTTTTGATGATAAAAATATCAAATTCCATGGAATTGTAAACTTTCCTTCCGTTTTAGGATGGAATGTTAATTCCACACATATAGGAATTTGTGGTATTTCATTACATTAATTCCGCCAACCAAACACACTATGGAATTGGAATCAGATTTTGAATTCAAACATTCTTCCAACCAAACACGTTATGGAATTGGAATCAGATTCCAATTCCATAAGAATCCTGAAGATTCCGCGAACCAAACCCACCCTTAGAATCAAAAAAAATATCATTTTTGGTCATCTTTGTGTTTGAAAAGCTTTATAAAGAACAAAATCTTGATTTTAAATTTTCCGTCTTAAAAATCTTAAAGTTTTTATTTTTCTTGTTCCTATAGGTTTAGTAACACTAGTTGTACAAGTATTTTTGCAAAACAACCATCAAAAAGGTGTTTTTTGTATTTTAATATTTTTGGGTTTCGAAATAGTGTAAGTCGAACAACCTGAGTCGAACAACTCAAGTCGAACAACCTGATTCGAACAACCCAAGTCGAACAACCTGAGTCGAACAACTCAAGTCGAACAACCTGAGTCGAACAACTCAAGTCGAACAACCTGATTCGAACAACCCAAGTCGAACAACCTGAGTCGAACAACTCAAGTCGAACAACCTGAGTCGAACAACCTAAGTCGAACAACCTGAGTCGAACAACCCAAGTCGAACAACTCAAGTCGAACAACCTGAGTCGAACAACTCAAGTCGAACAACCTGAGTCGAACAACCCAAGTCGAACAACCTGAGTTATACGGTTTTGTGGAAACCGAACAACTCAATTTTTCAAAATTATAAGGTTTATTTCTTTGACTTATAAAATCCCATGAAACATTAACTTGTTTTTCCTGGTTTTGTCAAGAATTGTAAAATCCCGTGTAGTTTAAAGAATTAAAACACTAAAAGGACAACTTAATTAAACACAAAATCTTTCTACCACCGTTCGATCAAACAAGTAATTTGTTAACATACAAATTTCTTAATGACGACTCTTGCTGACAAAGCGATCCTTTTGGGTGCTGACAATCGTCCACCTATCTTGGAAAAGGATATGTACGATTCTTGGAAGAGCAGAATAGAGCTATACATGATGAATAGACAACATGGATGTTAATGACATCATGTTAAAATAGACTCACAAGAAATTACACTCTTGGTTTTAAACATGAAGATGATTAAGGGTCATTAGGTGTTTTTATGGATTCAAAATATGTTTTTAAGTTTAAAGAAACACTTATATCAATTAAGATAATTAAGGACATATTTTAATTTGTATGGTTGTTAAAATAATATATAAAATATGAGAACCAACTTGTATACCCATTGTTTTAGGTGAAAAGTAACAACATAAAAAACTAGAGATAATAGCTAATTAAGAATATTGTGGTTTATAGTAAGATCAAAAGATAGGTGTATATTTGACAAAAAGGACGAACAATGGACTATAACATAATATATCAAAGATAAAATACATATAACAAGTTGTAAGAATTGTGGTTGAAATACAAAAGTGGTAAATTATTGAAACAAGACTAAATATTGGACTTAACAAACTAGCTAACATTCTGTCCCAAATCCGAATTTTAACATATTTATTTTTATATTTTTTATAAGAAAATACATTTCACACGACGAATCCGAAAAAGTAAGAAACTTGTTAAACGAGTTAATAACGAAAAAAGTTACGTTAAAAAACGGTATACGTTAATTAAACATGGTCGCTAAGGTAAATTGTTTATAAAAACAATTTTTATAAAAATTTACAGACACAAGGTTAGTAATTTTTAACCAAATAATACATATTTTAAGGATTCCAAAATGATAAGAATCGTAATTTTTCAATTAAAAACGAACGAGTTATGAATTTCGCGAGTTTACGACAATTAAAAACTTTTAAAAACTATTATATAAAAGTAACTATTCAAGATATAAAGTTATATTTTTGTAAACCTCGATAAAAATAAGAACTTTCAAATACGAGAAATACCACGAAAGAAACAATAAAACGAGCCTATCACGAAAAAAACAAAAATAAAAAATACGACATTTACGGGTTTTACGACGACGAATACGATTTATACGAAACTCATGTCTGTCATGAACAGTAAAAGTTACTGTTCATCAGGGGGTAAAATTTATAAAAGTGTCAAATATCGATAACCCGTCTTAATACGAAAAGATGGACATAAGAAACGCGAGTAAACGTTTTAAACGCGAAAGTATACCCAGTTTTTACTAACTGTTAAATATAAACGTTTTAACTTAATAAACACAATTATTTCCAAAACCAATAGTTGGAGATAGAGTCTAAATAAGAATAATATGGTGGTTATCACAGTACAAATATACTATGGAGTTTCATAATAGAATTGCCTCTCGGATGGCGCTTACAGACGCGGTTGTTAGGTATTTAGATTTAGAAGTGTCCTAGACTCCTCAAACGTCATGTCATACCTCTTTAATTATGATAGCCCGAACTATAGTACAAAGTAACAACTATTATATTATATACAATGATTTTGAACTAAGATCCACAGTTACTTACACGACCATTAATATAATTAGGGTTGCCCATATGACAAATCGCGTGCCGCGTTAATTGTGAATACCCTCTACATTACTCACTCACGATGTGTTCATAGCCCCACAATTTTACATGCTTTTTGTTTAACAAAGTATTTGGGGGAAAGACATGCAATGTTTACAAAAAAAGGGACACAAGTGGTTAAGTTACATTGTTAAGATTACGTGTTCCTAATTAGCGATAACCCATATCTGAGCCCATTATCATGAACTGTTAATTGTTAGCGCGAAATAGTGTTATTAAAAGAGATCAATTGGGTTTGACTAACCCCGTTCGGCAGCGATTAGGCTATCACTATACAAACAACGTATACCATGTCGAATAAAGGATGTTGCGGGTTAGAACAGTCATCACGGCTAATGTAGGCATTAAATTTGGTATTCATACACGTCAAGCTTCAGTGTCATGATCTTCGAGCAACGAAATACATTTAATATATAATCCTTCATCTTTAGCATCATCATACCACTTGGGGAAATCATGTGGTCCTACTATATATGATTTGAATCAAACCTATAATTCACCAACATATTGTGACGTTTAAATGCAATGTTATTCAGAGTGGAATCAATAAGCACAAGTCATGGATACATTGGTGGTTGATATGGATGTCTTGCATTAAACATTTTGTCAGCATTTTCATTTTGTTAACTGTTATGGGGCGAAAATCTTGTTTTTTGATTTAAGTGAACAAGTTAAACTACTGGCTTATGTAACAATGACTTTGTTAAATTCCAATGAATCGTTTTCCAAACGACTTTGGTCGTCGAATAAATTCTCTTGTGTTGTTTGATCCATAAAGTACACGCCCCGTACCCATATTCCGCTGCGACCCAATTTTGGGTGGTGTTACAGATTGGTATCAAGAGCAATGTTATGAGAATAGCCAGGTCAAATAGTTTTTGCTGTACTATAACCGTTTTCAATAGTTGTTTTTATAAACAAAGGGATAACACGTGGACCATACATATGTGCAAACATTCATGCATACCACTACATGTTTTGCATTAGTTGGTTGGCCTAGATCATTCATAATTAATATACATGTTATAACTATAAATGTATATTACTATAAGAGTCTTATATGGAATACTAATATAAGCTAACCTTTTGGGAATATTCAGAATTAGTCATGTCGATTTCTGAGGTAATCGGGATACACAATACACAGTAACCAGACAATGAAGATTACCAATCCAGACATAGGTTCACCACGAGCCGATGATCATGAGTTACTCGAGCCACCTTACATGCTAGAGGACCCTAACGCGAGAGGGCCGCTCTTCAGCCCCACCCTCTCCCGATTATGTTACCTTGGCCCCCAGAGGAGCCTAGCAGTGCACCAACCACCTAACACCTGACATGTTCCAGGTCCAGAGCTTGCTGATGACGAGATCGTTGCGGGGACCAGCCATTTAGCCTGAAGGACGCCTCACCTATGGCACACCACCTGATGAGGTTCCGAGTCTGAACCTGATTGCAGATCCGGAGGAGGATGACGATGAGACCCCTAAAGGAGGAATCCTATTGACTATTCTGCGGACGGATGAGATGACGATACGATGATATGTACATATAGAGGATGAGGAAGCTGAATATGGTATATCGATGAGGTGAGGATGAGGATGATGAGAAGGATGACGAGGAGGCGGAGGAGGAGCACACAGCCTCCTGCCTACCCTGTAAGTGTTGCTTACCCAGCTACTGTCCCATCTGCGAGGAGGAGACTGAGCCATTGAGACCGATGAGTCCCTGCGGCACAACCAGCACCTCACCCTGACAAAACCGTATGACTGGCATGATTTTCTATTCCAGAGCCATTACCCTGTACCCGCATGGTCCGACTTTAAATAGGAACTAGGTTGCAGATAACCTATGCCGAAAATCTTCCCCACCAAGCATCACCACTATTCTCCATGTCCTTCCTCACCACCACAGATTCCTTTACTACCAGTAACACCAACCACTACGTGTAATTGAACAGCACCACCTCCTAGTCTATTCGATCATTGGGCTATCGAGCTGCTACGTATTTCGGATAGAGCTAGAGGCTGCAGCTACTTCCCACTCACGTAACCATAACACCACCCATCATACTCTCCCCCACAAGACCATATGCACCACCACCATTGCTTACATCACTCCTACTTCATTCTTCCCAACCACCTATCATTACCCACTGCACAGTCAAAGAGAGGTGCAGACCCGAGGTTAACCAACCACCAATTTAACCTAACCACCATCGGATGGATCTAAAGGTCATGCACTAGTCCACGGGATTAGGTGGAGAGAGCCTCCCGCCGCTGAAGCTGTCTAGACCAGCTAGAGGTCTTATAGCAGTTTACGGCTAGTTGTTGCCACAAGAAAGGATTGGTTTAGAACGTGACCCTGAGAGGGTACGTTGGATATGGGATTACAGATTCAAGTGAGTGAGATCGTTGAGACTACAGGGAAGCTCCGTTTACACCGGATAACAGAGTTGGTTACACCAATAGGGATTTTGAGTCGATGGTTAGACGAGATACAGAGAGATTTACACGAGGTTGGAGTGATGAGCAGTGGCAGAGTACATTATTGGCCGACGGGTCTTATGTGTTTCGGGATAGACGTATCTCATGCGCATAAACGTCAGCTCATGGCGACCGAGGCTTAGGCATGTACCAGAGTAGAGCTTGGAGACCGAGCCATGGATTCGAGCGATCTTTGCTCTTCGGAGGGGTTATAGCTCTACTGACCACCAGTCTATGCACAGATGGATGAGTATCAACAAGTGTTACAATCGGCCGATCGTAGGAGGCAGAGAGCGATGTCAGAGTTGTTAGAGACAGACCGCAGGAGGCGGGAGGAGATGAGAGAGCTGAGAGCTGCCGATCGCACTCGACAGCAGCAGATTGTTCAGACCTTGACTAGTCGTACAGTCACATACATAGGAGTTGGTTTTCCACACAAGGGACTGGTCGCCACACTGCAGGGGCAGGTGACCGACTTACAGGGACAGGTGATGACATTGCAGGGACAGGTTACTACCTTACAGGGACAGCAGGGACCCGCTGGAGGTCCTGCACAGCCGGAGCTGCCAGAGGAGGCTGGTAGCAGTTCTTAGATTAGACTCTGTTATGGCTAGTTGTTTTGTATATAGCCTACTAAGTATTACGGGTTTAATCCCGGCTAGTAAGGCTTTAGGTTGTTATGTTTACTTTGTAACCTAAACATATGATCCTTTTGTATCGAAACCAATCATGTATGTTTTCCAGTTAAATGAAATGGAAGTATTATGTCATTTTTTAAAATCGAATTTGTGATGATTGAATGTCGATTTGGTTATATCATTGTTAATAACAATCAATTGTACAATATCACAGTGGTGACAGTGAACTCACTTACTTCTCATAGGATATGATCAGGTCGTGGTTATGATTTTATGAAATTTAACAAATATTGTATTTTCTTATGATTGAAGAAAATGGCACCAAAAAGAGCCACGAGGACAACACCAAACCCAACAGCAACCACAACCACTAATGTCACTAATGCTCAACTCCAAACTATGATCAATCAAGGAGTCAGTGCCGCCTTGGCCGCACGTGACGCAACTAGAAATGGCACTGATAGTCATTCTTCGGGGACGGGTGTCAGGGGATCTGAACAGCGATAATGCTCGCGAAATGCCACATACCAGGATTTTCATGAAATGCAAACCTCTGGATTTCAAAGCACCGAGGGAGTGGTTGAGTAACCAATGTTTGAAAGAATGTAGACTCGTCTTTCGATATTAAGCAAATTGCTCGGGTCGGAAAATCCGATCAAATTTGCTACCTGTACTCTTTAGCAGGTGCCTTGACATGGTGGAAATACGCCATGTTATGACTGTTACTCATGGATGTTCTTATCAATGACTTGGTGAATCCTGAAGAAAAAGGGATGACAGATAATATTGCCTCACCGAAATGAAAGAAGAAGCTAGAAGCTTGAGTTGTGTGAACATGAGGTAATAGGTACTATATATGTGGTTCAAGACATACCAACGATTTTCAAGAGCTAGCACTACTGTGTGTTAAATGTTCCCTGAGGAGGCGGAAAAATTGATTGAAAGTATGTCGGGGGATTACCCGACATGGATCCATGGAAACATCGTGGCTTAAGCCAAAGACAATGCAAGAGGCTAACGAAATGGCCACAGAGTTGATGGACAAAAGTCAGTACCATAGGCGTAAAGACAGCTTAAAACAAGAGTGAATCTGAAACACTCCCGAAGCAATCAAATTCACAACAGCAGCCAAACAAGAGGCAGAAACACCGGGATGGGCGAACATTGCTGGATTCACAGTAGAAAAGAAACCATCATGTGGGATCTAGACCCCTAGGCACAAAAGCAATTACCACCAATGACGGTCCGTGGTGCTACCAATGATGCAATAAAATTTAACAAATATGGGTCACATCGCTCGTGACTGTAGGGGTACGGGAAATGTCAACAACAATAACAACCAGAAGGGCACCGGATCGGGTCAGAAACCTACTTGTTTTGAGTGTGGAGCTCAGGGGCACTTCAAAAAGGAATGTCCAAGACTGAAGAACAACAAAGGCAACCGTGGTAATCAAGCTGGGAAAGGATGAGGCTCCAGCGAAGTGTGTATGTTGATTGGAAATGCGGTGCAAACCCGGACTAATGTCGTTGCGGGTACGTTCCATCTATAACAATCGTTATGCTTATATCTTGTTTGATACGGGTGCCGATCGAAGTTTTGTGTCTACTGCATTTAGCTCCCAAATTGACATCACACCTTCTACCCTAGATCACTATTATGATGTTGAACTAGCCGACGGGAGGATAATCGGGTTAAACACTATACTTAAGGGTTGCACATTAAACTTCCTAAACCACCAATTCATATAAACTTAATGCCGGTAGAACTTGGTAGTTTTCGATGCCTAAAATCGGGGTATGGGATTGGTTGCCATAAGCACCAAGCGTCATTGTCCATGGTGCCGAGAAGATTGTTCGCAGATCCCCTGTCAAAAATAAAACCCTGACCATACCACTGTGACGAATAACCCATGGATAATGTGACAAACTATTAAACAACAACTTCTTGCACTAAAACGCAGAAGTACATGGAGAAAGGTTTCCTATCTTTCTAGCACAAGTCACTAACAAAAGAGATTTCGACAAGCAAGTCGAGAAGACGCGACTTGAGGACGTACCCATAGTTCAAGACTTTCCTGAAGTATTTCCTGAAGACTTGCCGGGTCTTCCTCCGACTCGACAAGTGGAGTTTCAAATTGGTTATGGTACCTTGTCTGCACCGGAAGCACTGCAACCTTATCGACTGGCGCCTTCCGAGATGAAAGAGTTATCTGAGCAATTAAAGGAGCTATCCGACAAAGGCTTTATAAGCCAATTTCCTCGCCTTGGGAGCTCGGTGCCTGTTTGTCAAGAAAGAAATGGACTGTTCATTCCGGATGTGCCATAAACTACCGTGATACTGAATAAATTTAACGTGAGAACCGTTATCACTCTCTCCAGAATTGAACCTATTTTTATCACTCCAAGGGTCGACTGTCTTACCGAAGATTGACTTAAGTCAGTATATCACAATTAAGGGGTTTCTAGTAGAAGACATTCTGAAGACTTGCCTTCAAACTCGATAAATGGGGGCAATTACGAATTTCAAGATATGCCGTTTGGTTTGACAAACTCACCTCCGTTTCAAGGACTTATGAATCGGGTTTTGCAAAACCATACCTGGAATATATTTTGATTGTCTTTATTGATGATAAATTTGATCTAAACCAAGACCAAGAAAGAACATGAATATCACCTGAAGATGATATTGGAATTGTTGAAGAAGGAGGATCTGTTATGGCAAAGTTTTCCAAATGCGAATTTTATTCCAAGGTACAGTTCCTTGGTCATTAGTGATCGATAGTGAAGGTATATCATGTGGATCCAGCCAAGATTGAATCCATTAAAGATAGGACATATCACCTACGTACCCCAACGTCGAAACTCCCAATTAAATTGGTCTAGCTGTATACTAACGAAGGTTTCATAAGAATGGTATATCAAAGAATTGCAAAGCCAATGCCCCAGCTCACCCAGAAGAAGAATAAGTAAGAATGGTGCGAATAAAACCATAAAGCAGCTTATCAACATGTTGACGCAAAAGTTGTGCCCTGCACCAATCCTTGCATACCAAAGGTAAGCGAAGATTTCAACGCATACAGCGACGCTTCTAAGACGGGTTTGTGGTGCAGTGTTAATGCAGAGAGAAACAGTGATTTCTAATGCATCACTGACAGTTGAAGAATCATGAGAACAACTACAACGACTCATGATATAGAACTAGTTGCAGTGGAATTATGCTCTCAAGATCTGAGACATTAATTAATAGCGTAACAGTGTAATAGTGGTTCACCGACCACAAGAGTTTCAAACCATTCTAAATCAAAAAAAAAAGCTGAACATGAGCAACGACGAAGTTAGGAGTTGTTAAGTGATTACGAATGCGAATTTCCGATATCACCCGGGAAAGCAAATGTTCGTTGCTTGATCTTAAGCAGGAAAGAACGAGAACACGCTAAAGAGTTCGAGCCTTGTTTAATTACCTCTTAGTTTTGGATCTTCCCCAACAGATCTTAATGCTCAGACCGAAGCGCGAAAAACCCGATGAATCATTAAGAGTGAAGACGTTGGGGAATTGGTTTGAAAATTCTAAATTTCCAGAAGCTATTAGAGAACCAAAGTTTGGAACCGACCACGTGCGTATTTGAACCCTGTGGCCCCTCAATGGCAGAATGTTGTGTTACCTGTAAGGCTATTACGAACTGTATAAACATGCCGAAATCCCATAAATTCCAAATCAAAATACTCTATACATCCGGGTTCTGACAAGATGTACCAAGATATGAAGAAGCTATATTGGTGGCCCAATATGAAAGCCGACATCGCCACCTATGTTAGCAAGTGTTTGACCTGTGCTAAGGTCAAGGCTGAACATCAAAGACCATCAGGATTGTTGGTACAACCCAAGATACCTGAATGGAAGTGGGACAACATCACTATGGATTTTGTTACTAAGCTTCCTAAGTCGTCGCAAGGCTACGACACCATTTGGGTGATTGTTGACCGACTCACTAAGTCTGCGATCTTCACACCGATGAGAGAGACTGATCCTTTGGATAAACTTGCAAGAATGTACCTAAAGGAGGTGGTCACGAGACATGGAATACCTGTCTCAATCATTTGTGATCGTGACCCGAGATTCGCATCCAATTTCTGGAGGTCACTTCAGAACGCTTTGGGTACTAATTTGGATATAAGTACTGCGTACCATCCACAAACAGACGGGCAAAGCGAGAGGACCATTCAAACTCTCGAGGATATGATGCGTGCTTGTGCGATCGACTTTGGAAAGGGTTGGGTTAACCATTTGCCATTAGTCGAGTTCTCATATAACAATAGCTATCACGCTAGCATCAAGGCCGCACCATTCGAAGCACTTTATGGTCGAAAGTGTCGTTCACCTGTTTGTTGGACTGAAGTTGGAGAAGCTCAAATACTCGGTCCAGAACTAATTCAAGAGACCACTGAGAAAATCATCCAGATCAAGCAAAGGATGCAAGCCGCTCGTGATCGACAGAAGAGTTACGCCGATCTGAAGCGTAAACCAATGGAATTCCAAGTCGGGGATAAAGTTATGCTCAAAGTTTCGCCTTGGAAAGGGGTCGTACGTTTTGGCAAACGGGGGAAGTTGAACCCTAGGTATGTTGGACCTTTTAAGGTGATAGAAAGGGTTGGAGAAGTTGCTTACAAGCTTGAACTTCCAGAAGAGTTGAGCAGAGTTCATAATACGTTTCATGTATCTAATCTGAAAAAGTGTCATGCCGACGAACCATTAGCCGTTCCGTTGGATGGACTTCATCTTGATGACAAGCTTCATTTTGTTGAGGAACCATTAGAAATAGTGGGCCGTGAAGTTAAACGGTTGAAGCAAAGTCGGATTCCATTAGTCAAAGTTCGATGGAACTCTAAGAGAGGTCCTGAGTTCACGTGGGAGCGTGAAGACCAATTCAAGAAGAAATATCCACACCTCTTCACCGAGACCGCATCGTCGTCAAGTGCTGCATCGTAAGCCTTGAGGACAAGGCTCGTTTAACGGGGGAAGTCTATAACACCCTGTGTTTTCAAGTCATTGACGACGTCGATAAATCCGCAATGTACCTTTTGTATTGTACGCGTTTGCTTTAAATCATAAATGTTAAGCTAAATCGCGTAAGCTAAAAATTAGCGTTCAATGTAAACGGGCATCAAACAATTAAATGTTTACATCAAACAAGGGTTAAGTAATTATTTTGAGGATAATTATTAACTTTGTTCATTTTATTTTTATCGGATACGTAAAGTGTATACGTTTCGCGATAAATTGCGTTTAGGCACTCCCGGAACCACCAAAACTTTTCTACGCTTCAACAAATACCCACTTTTATACCCAATACATAAAAGTTACAAAAATATCTCACTTATATCACTCTTTTGCCGAAATTATAGCCATTTATACAAAGAAAAATGAAAGAAAATCTTACCACTTAGTCTTGTACCATGCCTTGCTCATTAATACCACACCATGCCTTGTTTCTTTGACTACCTAGTCATTTCATGTCTCTTTGACTAAGGACCATACCCATGGCCATACCTAAGACTAAGCTGCCATCCCTACCCATTTGTATAGTGTTATTGACTAGTTTTTATACATATAAGTCTTGCACTCCTAAAGAAAGATAACATACACTTCATTTTACTTAGTAAAATTTCACACAACTCTCTCTTTTGCTCTCTTCAAGCCCACGGCTCAAACACCTCTTTATAATAAATCCATACAAAATTTTATTCAACCTATACCCTTCTATACACATCCATTACAAGTTATTCTAAGGTGTTTCCAACCATTGAATCACCATTTGCAAGTATTAATCAAGTGAAAGGAAGCTAGGGTTTTTATTAAGAAAACAAGGGTTTTCTTTGTGCAAGCTTGGATTCTAGGGCTAAACAAGGGTTTAGCATTTGTTTATCATCATCATCATACATCATAAGGTCTACTTTAAACCTTTATGCTTTTAGTTTATGAGTTTTTACGTATATGATGTGCTATATAGTGAAATCACCATTAGGAATACTTTTGAACATGAAAAATATAATTTTACTTGTGATTATGATTTTGTACACTTTCTCACATATTATGATGTTGGTAATATCATGAAATAAAGGATATATAAGTCTTGTACAATCTCGGTTTAAGCATAAAAAGTTCATATATAAACTTGTAATTAAAAGTTAATTAAGAAAGTTTATGATTCCATGTAAAGTTAATAACTTGTGATCTTGATGATCTTGGACAAATATGAACTTATGGACATTATTATATGTATAACATATGATATATATAGTTATAAAAGACTTGTGGTAAATTGTGAGGTTGAAAAGTATATAAAACATATTATATAAATAAATTATATAAAAGATCATTTTGGGACAGTAGGTTTTCGAATTCCAAACAGGGGATTTTATGTTTTTATAAGATAATACAAATCACGACGATTCCGAAAAGGTAAGAAACTTGTTAAACGGATTAATAACGAAAAAGTTACGTTAAAAACGAGTTATACGTTAATTAAACGGAGTTTATAAAATGACTTTTATAAAACTTATATCAAACAGCTAGTTTGATATTTTTAACATTTTTTTAAAAGCAAAAGTTATTAATGTTATTTACCGCATTTAGTAGATTTTCTCGTTTTTAGCTTGGCAGTAAGCCGTATTTAGAAATCTATTCCGTCTTCGCATCTTAAGTGATTAATAATCTCATAATATTACCCGAAGATTATAAATTTTTTCACTCATTTTCATTTTCCGTTTGGGTTCGCGATTTACTAAATTCTTGCTAAAAACTCTCATTTCTACCTAAAACCATACCTTTTTCTTTATTTAAACTTACAATACACTTTAAATAAACTTTTATAACCTAAAATATATTAAAATATTATATATATATATATATATATATATATATATATATATATATATAGATATATATATATTATATATGTTTTTTTTTCTTTTCTTTTACACCACCCAAGGCCAATGGCCGGTTTGTAGTATACCACACTCAACAACATCTCTCTTTTCTATAAACCTAATTATACTTCTTCATTTTCCATACATGCAAGTTAGTTTTCATTTCTCAAGATTTCAAAACCTCTCCACACCTTCTCTCTTTTGTTGGCTTGCCGATTTTAGCCTAACCCACCACCACCATCTTACAAAATATTTTCATCTCCTTTTTATCCTCTTCAACACCATCCATACTTGTCTTACAACGTTGGTGCAATTTCAGTTGAAGATGAAGGAGTTTTAGGGTCTTTTTTCTTGAGTTATCTTAAACTTTTGATGGTTTCTTGGGGAAATTCTTGGTGATATATAGGAAGTTTAGAAGCTTGTTAATCTTGTGGTCTTTGGTTCGAATCAGCCCCACACAAGAGAAGGGTGTTCTTGTTTGATTCACTAGCCTTAATCTCTCTTTTTGAAAGCCCTAATCTTTCTTTTATTAGTCTTATCTTTTTATTTCTTGTTTTCTTTAATTTTAATCCATGAAAATGGATGTTTAAGTTCTGAATATATATATGTGATTATGTTCTCGAGGGTGTTTTAGATTAGTTATGGCATTGGGTTAGGTCTTAGATGAAGTAAAATGATGTTTAAAAGGTTTTAAGTTGAAATATTGGGACTGTTTTGAAAACAGTAGCAAAACGTGTGATTCTCTAAAAATATTTGGCCTGGAGACTATGATTAAATTATATGACTGGAAATATACATGTCTTAGCATCATAGGATAGTTGGATGGTCAACCAAATCCTAAGGATTCATGAGTTATGGCCAGTACAAGAAAATAGGTCAAATCCTGGACAAATGTTTTAGAATACGAGTTAAACTACCAAATTTTGCCAGAAAATAATAGATCTAAAGTTTGGGACAGTAGTATACATCAAAGAAACCATAACCCTTGACCTCACCTTCATTGCTAACATGTTTGGGATTATTGGCTTAATTTAGTAAAGGCAAATTTTTACTAACTTTCTGTTTTGGACAACCAGGGGTAAAATGGTCTTTTCACATAGTTACGAAACTTTGTATATTGTGAGACTTACGTTTCTGGAAACTAGACACAAATAGCTTTCCAGGGGTAAAAGCCTCACATATAGAACATTTGTGAGCTAAGAGATATGAGCCCATGAAGTCAAGTTAAAATCAGAAATCAAGTTTTTACGTCTAGTTTAAAAATTAACAAACGGTAATAGATCACCGAGATACAATACAAGTAAGAGCCAAAACTTGGTAGAGTACTTTTTTTGCCTAATAAGACCAGTCACAAGTCAACTGGGACAAAAAAGGACCTTTTGGGGGAAGTCTATGTGGAATGCCATACTTACTCGGAAGCACATCTCATATCACTATGCGTAATTTTTACGTATAGTTACTTTCTACGTACTAAATCGCGTCACGTATTTTTAGGATGTGCCTAGGAGTACTTCCTGCTCATTCAATACTTGATATACTTCTGATTTAATTGCTCTTACGCTGAGTTCATAGCCTCGCCTTTTAACTTTTAAACTGTATTTATAAAACCCCGCGAGGGAGATACATGCTTGTTTTATAAACTAAGCACAAGAAACTTATGGATGCCTGTGAACCCGAAAATGAGATTAATTGCATGATTAGCTAATCCGAAAGACCCCAACATCAAAAATGTTAATTGCCTATAATGCTAATCGCAGTACAAGTAATAAGATCCATTTGGGTTCGACAGCCCTGTCCCGGTGGTTTGAATCTGAATCCTTCCGACACCACAGTCAACGGACAATTTGTATTTAGAATTAGGTAAAAGGCAATAATACCGTAGTTTCAGGGCAACAAGAATTACATACAAGATATGAGGTTAACGTCAAGGCTTCGGTGTCATGAGCTTATTGCAATAGAAACTTGATTAATGGCTTGTCCGTACAACAAGTCACCACATAGAAACAAAAACTTGTGTTCTCTTTTATCTCTTACAAACTATATGGATTCACTCAACATTATTGTTGACTTTTTAAGCATGTTTTATCTCAGGTAATCAAGGGTGATGGACGCTATGTACGAGGAGTCTGCGCTAAAGTTTTTAAAGAACTTGTATTTTGTTCCATTTTATGAAACTAATCATCCATGTTTTGGAAAAACTTATGTTATGAATCTATAACGATCTATTGGGACTAATGTTCCAATTTACTCTGAAATTCCTTATAAATGGAACAAATGTTTTTAAACGCCTCTTTTTCGATCGTTTCTATATCCGAGTGCAAATGTACATAAATAACACCCAATGGTTGTAATAATTCCTCTGCGTGAAAATTGGGGCTGTTTAAAGATTAGTAACAAGAGCGACAGTTATAGAGAACTAGTTCATTTTTTTTTCTACCTAAACTATAACCCTTTTTTATGCGCGGATAAGACTCCTCCGAACCTTGTGTTTTATTCACGATCATAGTTTTTCATATTCGAGTATTTATGCACTATTATTGGGTGTCCTTACTATTGAATATTCATATAATAAATATTATTATATGAAATTGAACGTATAATATCGATTGATAGGCTTTATCCGCAAGCACAAGATTGTTTATTAAGATTTCAAAAATGAAATTTTATATGTAACAAAGTATTATTGTGCATATTCATGATATTTTAACGCGATCATCATGCATAGTTTCCTGAAGCATCGCGACAGCATTCGCATTCTCATATGAATTACTATTCATATAGTAAGTCCTTATTTATATTACGCAATTTTGCTGATAACATTGGCCAACCTACCCCCAAACAATAACAAGTTCGCGCTAGCTGCGGAGGCAGCACCAGACAACATGAACGGTTGGGTTGAAGAGGAAGACCCAGAAATGGAGGAGGAGGAGGAAGATCCGGAAGAAGATCTGGAAATGGAAGAAGAAGAAGAAGAGATGGATGCGAGAGAAGCAATGATGAACAATGAGACGGCCCAAAATGGATACTTCCTTATCAGGGGGCGGACCCACTTTACCCTCCGCCACCTGCATCTGACTCTGAGGCTGAGGCTGAGGATGATGCACCTGTGCGAGGCTGAGGCAGATGCTGAGCCGTAGGCAGAAGTTATGCACCCAACCACCTATCCGTCTGCCTAGCTAATCCTATACCTGAGGCTGTTCCCATCGGTACTAGCAGACTAATACCACTTAAGAGACTCTTTACTGATACTCAAGTTTGGACGGGATCATCATCATCTGCTGCTGCTGCTGGTCATAACCCCGAGGATCTCACTCCAAGCCACATTAGGAGTGACCTGGATGCACTGGACATCGCAGGGTTCAGCATATTGAGGAGGATGAGATTGCGTGCCGATAATAAACGACTGAAGATGATGTTAGACTGCAGTGAAAACCGCACTAGAGATGCCTGGATAAGAGCTCGATTCGGGTACGTGCATTACCTATCACTTGAGCATGGTCTATTTACGTTGAGAATCTATTACCACCCGCGTCTGCAGTATCAAGAGCCACCATATGCTCTACTTGAGACTCTATTGGCTCCTGTTACTCATAATGATCCTAGAGTTCCATATGTTGCCTTATAGACGTGATGCTGCACTGCTCCTTCTAAAGCTACTGATGATCACCACCATACCCAGAAGGAGACTTCCACCATCTGAAGCCACAAGGATCTCCACCTCGAGACTCTTAAGTAGTTTAATTTTTAATAGTAGCATCTTTTGTTTTGTAACCACTAAACTGAATCTTCAGTTAGTAGAATTGATGCCATTGGTTGTAACGATTTGTATCATTTTGTGAAACAATGCAACATTGTATTAACTCTTTTGGGTGATGAATGATGAAAATGACTATCTTTCGGTTTACTACTTGATGTTGTTGTGATTGTTGTTATTGTTGGATCATTTGTATATGATGTGATTATGTCATTATATAAATACTCATTGAGGCTTTCTTTGTGTTGTGATAGAATCATGGCACCAAAAGCAATGAACCAAGCTGCCATTGAGCGAAGACTCATCACTGAAAGGGTCACTACTGCCTTGGAGCAAGCGAGAACGGCATGTAAACGCAAAGGGACAAAGGAGACAATGCTTACGAAGCTGGGGCCATGTGGAGGTGCCAGCTGCTTGAGAATACCTTTTCGAGAATTCATGAAATGCAACCCTACGGTCTTCCATGGACACGAGGGAGCTGTTGAGCTAAGTAGGTGGTTTGAGAAAACGGAAATGGTTTTTGGGATAAGTGAATGTGCCGAAGCGAGAAAGGTCAAATTTGCTGCTGCTCCTAACACTCAAGCATGCCTAACATGGTGGGATTCCAGTTGCAATGGATGATTAAGAGCTGCTATCAGTATTGGTTGGACTGAAATTGAAGAAGATTAAGATGGATAAGTTTTTTGCCCATTAGGAAAGTTCAGCGAATGGAGCACGAACCGTGTGGAATTTGGATAGGTTTAAAGATTTTTGAACATAACTGCTTATACTAAGCGCTTTCATGAGCTGGTTCAACTATGTCCGGAAATGGTCCTGAGTGAACGCAAGAAAATCGAAGCTTATATCCGGGACTAACTGACAACATAAAGGGTACAGTTATTGGATCCAAACCCACTAGCCTGAGGAAGTTTTGCGAAATGGCACATGCCTTGATGGACCAAAAGGCTCAATGCTCCCGAATAGAAAAGGATTGACGAGGGGCAATAAAAGAAAAGGAAAGTTTACAAGTGTAACGACGGATAACAAACGAGAAACAACAATAGGGACAACACCCGCCATAACCAGCAAAACAATCAAAGGCAGGGGAATGCGCGAGCAATGACCACTGCCCCTGCTGAGCAAGGTGGGTATGCTGGAAACAAACCGCTCTGTACATTGATTGTGTGAAAGCATCACTGTAAGTGTATTTGGCAAGGTAGTATTAGCAACTGTGGAAAGCAGTGCCACATGTGGCAAGAAATTGTAAGGCAAAGCTATCAGCTACGTGATCTAATGCGAGACCAACCGTTACGTGTTTATGATAGTGAGAAAAGGGACACACAAGGACTATGCGGACGACACACAGGTCAAAGCACAAAGGAGACAGACTCACCCCAACCACGGGTAAGAACAGACACGCAGTAGCTCGAAGTTCGGTATCTTATATAACTGATTAGACGATGCTAGAGAAAAGTATAGACCTATGTGGTTACGGGGTACGTTTTTACTCATAATCCGGTTATGCTACGACTGTTATTTGACTCAGATCAGACAAAGCTTCGTGGAACACAAAATCAGAATTATTTAGTCACCTGATTGACATTACTCCAGTTACACTAGACACTAGTTACGAAGTGGAATTGGCCGATGGAAGGGTCGCTATTACTAATACTATCCTAAGAGGGTGTACCCTGAACTTATTAAACCACTTAATAAATTTGACCTTATGCCCATTGAGCTGGTAACTTTTGACGTATATTATTGGATGGATGGTTAGTTATCAGACGCGTTAATCAGTATGTGGCACCGAAGGTACCGTGCTAATAATATATCTGTTAAGATAACAAACAAAGTTGTGCTAAAATTCGTGAGGGGCGAACCAGTAAGAAAAGTACGTACCGATGAAGAAAATTATACTGCATTAAGGCAAAACAATATCATCAAGGAGGACATCAGTTGTTCGTAAGGCACATTAACCGAGAAGGAACCAAAGGAAACATTTGAAAGTTGTACCATAACTGCAGCAAGTGATTCGAGATTTCCCCGAGGTGTTTCCAGAGACCTTACCTGGACTTTCAACAACTCGGAGCCAAGTTGAATTTTAAATTTGAACGTTATAAGGGAAGTCTTGTATCCGTGGGATCAAGCCTAGATCATTGGGGATCTAGTTGGGGTTTTGGAAAACTTCTTAGGGGAAGACTTTTAGAGTTATAAGTTAAGTCGAATCACAGGTTCTTAGGGGTGGATTCCGAGGGAGGAATACCGTAGATAGTAACTCTTCTGTGTGAGCGCCGAGCTTTGTTGAAAGTCGGTGGAGTTAAATTGTAATACGGTTTGTAGTCCACCATAAGGATTATACTAGGAATAGTATTGGTGTCGTGGATTCGTAACTGGACGTACAAAAGGACTAAACCCCCCCTTCCCGAACCAGTTTATACCGTTCTCTTCTTCTCCCTATCTACTTATTTTTCTCATTGCAAAGTAGATTAGTACACCACTCGGCTCTTTCGAGACTTGAAGTTTTATAAACTTCAAAGAAGTCAAGAAAACCATATTCACCCCCCCCCGGTTCTACAACATTATCTACTAAATCTAATTTTCTTCTCTCTTCATATTGTTTTGATTTAATATAATTAAACACAACCCTTGCAATTATTATCCATTTCGCATTTTTCACAAAACTTGTTTGTTATCAACATCTGAAAAGATGTATGTAATTTAAATCTTATTAATATTCCATAATTTGTCTAAGGTTGAGGATACGTGAATGTTGTATTTGATAAATTGTTGATTTTTTTATCTCGACATTCTCAAACGATTCATGAATCAATTGCGTTCAGCGTAGTTTATTAAGAAAATAGGTCGGACGAATCACTAGTTTTATCATATTAAATGGGTAAGTATCTTTTATCTATCATTATCCTTTGGAAGACGAATATGACGGTGAAAAACTTTTTTGTGCTTGTTGTTAGTCATTTTATGGGTGAAGAATGATTTTGACGCTAACACATAATTGTAAAACATTCCAACTCCATGCATCTCTTTATTGACTTAAAATGTTTAGAATTATATAACAAATAATCAAGTTTTTGAAGTATTATATAAACAAATAAGAGAATGCCCATATCTCGTATACATTCTTCATTTGGAAAAAACGAATGAATACTTTTTATTTCTCTTGCCTCATTCACTTTCTTTGCATTCTCAACATTTACTACAATTCCATTGTATCAAACATCCCTTAGGATACCGAAAACACAAATCAGGGTGCGTTTAGTTAATAGTTGGTGAAAAACATCTCATTTTTTCAAAAAAAAATTATATGAAAATGAAAAAACTTAAATTCTGTTTAGTCATACTTTTTTCCAACAATTTTTGTAACATCCCCAAAATATGTGGCAGCAAAAAGGTAACTAGGGGCGTTACTTCATAATACATAAGCACAAAAATATAAGAGAACGACCTCTACATGAGTCGTTTAAAAGATTACCTCGTTGATACATTTGAAATAAATAAGTTTTTAACAAGTGGTCCTATGAGTTTACATTACAAGAAAATCATAATTTTAATACAACGAGGATGATTTAGTGCAAGAGAAAATTCATGAAAAATAATCTTGAAGAATGCGGACTCCAATGGACTTTATAAATGTCCATACAAGTTATGCACCTGAGATATACATGCTTAAAAATGTCAACATAAAGTTGGTGAGTTCATAGGTTTAAGTTTATAATAAGAGTGGACCGCAAGATTTAGCAAGGCATGGCTATTGTATGTATACAACGTCACAAAAAGTAATTACGATCGCACTAAGATCAAGACACCAAAGCTACAACACAGTTTGCATGCAATTTAATGCACGAAAAGTAGCCAAGCAGGTGTTCAACCCAAACACCCGTAGTCCGATATGGTATATGCTCGTTTGATCGGTAATGCATTTTTTTTACCAATAGTAAGCGCTTAACTTACCCGAACGGGGATGTCAATCCCAATAGATCTTTTTATAACATTCGCGCTTACACAATGTAATTAACGGTTCACCTGAGAAAACCATGCTTAAAACGTCAACATAATATTGGTGAATCCATAGGTTCAATTTAAACGTAGTTATAGTGGACCACAAGATTTCAAAACGTATGCGACAGTTATAACAGATACAACTTCACATGAAAGGTATTTACGTTGCGCTAAACTCATGACACCGAAGCTAATAGTGGAAGGTAGCATGTACACTGTCATATAAAGTTTGCCATGGTAGGTGTCTGACCAAAGATCACCCAAACTAGTTTCGACATAAAATACATCCGTTGGCATGTACATCAGTCGTACCTGACCTGTAAGAATAACCAAACCCGAATGGGGATTATTAGTCCCAATAGATCTATTTACTCACTCGCGCTTACTTAACCAGCCATTCGGTTAAAGATAATTAACGGTTCATTAATGTTACAGGCATATAGTGGTATATCGCTACATTAGGCATTAGGTAAACAAGGGAACAGTATACGTAAAGTACTTGTGTCCGGTTTAAGAAAACAAGCAATGTTTCTCACCCCAAAGTTGTAAAACATTTATTCAAAACGAGTAAAAGTGAGGCTATGAACTCACCTTGATTTGGTGAAGTGAAGTAGTGAAAGGCTATAAGAATGATCACACGGAATGGTACGACGGTACTTGATCGATCCCTTTTGGTATATATAAATAAATAAATAAATATAAACACGTAAGGATAATATCAATGATAGTAGAGAGTTAAGTATTCCGTGAGGCTTTTAAAAAGGATTTTCACTTTTATCCAAAGCAAAACCCTAAAAAACCATCCCGGGTCGTGTCCCGTCGAGGCGTGAATTTGAAAATCGAGTTTTGGTTTGATAATTGATGTTTGAATGACAAAGATTTTGATTGGCTTTCTAAATCTACGGGAAAATTAATGCAATCTACACTAAAAACAATTAAGGCAACACAAATTTAAACTAAAAACGCAAACGGGAATCCTGAGCACCGGGACGACGCTCCCTTAAGGAGGGGAGGATGTAACATTCCGTATTTAAGGTCACTATTTACTCCGAGCTTTATTTCTATTTTCATTTTTTAAGCGAGTTATTAATTTTACGTTTACCCGATTTAGTAAGAATTTTCTGTTTTTAGCTTTGCGTGAGCCGTAATTTAGAAATCTATTCCGTCTTCGCATCTAAAGTGATTTAATAATCTCATAATATTCCTCGACGATTATAATTTTCACCATTTTCGTTTTCCGCTGTGATTCGCGTTTACGTAAATTCTTGCTAAAACTCGCGTTTCTACCTAAAACCTTACCTTTTCTTAATTAAACTTCACACTACACTTTAATTTAAAAACCTATAACTAAAAATAAATAAAAAATAATATTTGTTAGCCTCAATTTATTGAGTCGAACAAGGAAGCTCGGTCACTCTACGATGGAGCTTCGGTCTTTAATTAGTTAATGTTGTAATAGGATAATATCGGGAATCGGGCTCGATAGTTAAACTAATATTGTATATGTTTCGGGTTTAATCCCAAGCAAAACCCGAGCCCGAGTCCTAGTTAAATATCCCGCGCATCATATTAAATGTGTAGGGGTATATATATAGATATTTTTCACTTGGAAAAATATCTATCTCATTTCAAATCTCATAATCTCACACAAATATCTAAAATCTAATATCTCTTTTTCTCTCATCTCTCTCTCTTCTTTCTCTCTCTAAACCTTTATCTCTTTTCTTATTTCTAATTCTTGATTCGTGTTATGAAGTGAAGTGAAGTGTTAATCGGGTTCCTACAATATTTTTTCCCAAACCCTAGGCCAATGGCCGGTTTGTTCTATCCCACACACAAACTCATTTCTCTTTTCTATAACTCATTATCACATTTCTCATTTTCGTTCTTATTGTTATTGTCATACATCACAATTTTTTTCTTTTTTTTGGTTAACAAACTTTGTGTCACACATGTTTGGGCGTACTGTTGAAAAACAATATATAGAAAAATCATGTGGGCTATTTCATAGTGTGTATCCAATCTGTTTGTGTCACACATGTTTGCTTATTCTTGGTTTCCTTCATAGCTTCTTAAGAAAGGTGGTTTTCTTTTGTTGCTATTTGTTGACGTAATGACGACCAAAGTCACCGAACGAGTTCAACTTTTGAAGCCGATCGAGTGATTTCCATCACAGACCGAACGAGTGTTTCTTTAGTTGGACCGAACGAGTAACAAATTCACAAGAGCCAAACGAGTGAATGCACTAGAACCGAACGAGCAAACTTTTTAAGGACCGAACGAGTCAAATACTTGTCTCAACCGAACGAGTGTAACTTTGAAAGGGCCGAACGAGTGTAATCTTGAAACAGCCGAACGAGTTCATTTTCTTGTTGAGCCGAACGAGTAATATTTTAAAAATCACCGAACGAGTGAAAACTTAACAGCCGAACGAGTTGCTTCCTTCATGACCCGAACGAGTAACAATTTTTGAGGACCGAACGAACAAAATTTTTGAGGACCGAACGAGCAATATTTCAAAGAGGACCGAACGAGCAACATTGAGAAGACGACCGAACGAGTACCTTTTTAAGTTGCACCGAACGAGTAACATTTCAAAGATTTAAACCACCGAACTAGTAAAGCTAGTAGGAACTGACCACGGACACAATCTTAAACATTTTAACAAACTTTTGGTTTTTCGGTTTTGAGTGACGTTAAACGACGGGACTTAAGACTTACATCATCGTATTCGTAACATCGTTTCGATTAACGTGGTGTATTTAGTTTTTACCGACGATAACTGTGCGACTCCGCGAGATTAAAATAATAAACGTTGCATTTTTTCTCATGTTTATCAAAGTTTAAAACGAAGGTGACAAGAAAAATAGAGGGAATTCATTTATTAATTAACAAGAATTTGAAAATGACACATGCAGCCCCTAGACTTTAATTCAAATTCACCATCCTCCTTTGTTTTTTTAACCTCTTTGTTAAAACAACCTTACACCGTTTGTCCTTAATAGTTATAATTTAGCCGTTAGCCCTCCAACGTTAATTGTTTGTGCACCGTTTGTCCTTATTTGAGTTTTGATCAACCGTTAATCATTTCAAGCTCAAAATTCGTACACCGTTCATCGTTTTAGCTCACAAATCGTTAACAAAAGCTTAAGTTCTTCAACGACAACAACGATTTCAACATCAATTAATTTTTGTTTTATGGTTTCCTCTTGATTTTGTAAAATCCCGCGAAGGATACAATTCTTTTCTCGGTTTTAATCAAAGATTTGTAAAATCCCGTGAACGTTAATTGAATTCAATCAACAACAACAATCACATCATATCCACTTAAGATCTAACAAAATTTTCACACTTCATAATTCACGATACGATGGGAACAAAGGTTACTTCATCTTCGGGTTCAGTTTTAGAGGAACCAGAGATACAGAAACTGCAGATGCAAGCAAAGATTTTCAAAGAAAACTCCTTGAACAAATTAAATGCACTTAAATCAACCACTCAACTTCTTGATAGACAGAGTATATTGTATCAACAAGCTTTTGCACAACTCTTTGGGTGATGTGACAAACCTCAATTTCCATTTATCTCAACACATGAATAACTTAGAAACACTTCTCAATGTAGAAACACTTTACGAGATGGATTCCAAATCTGCTCTAAGTGTGATCAAATTACAGTTTGAAAGGTTCATTAACTCTGACTTGTTAAAGCCTCTTGATATTTATTCAAGATCTTTTTCATCAGATCAAGAAGTAAAAGAAATCTTCAGAGATTACACTAATATAACAGCTCAAACATTCAAGGAAACAATCATCCATAACATGAACTCCATTGAGCAATGTATAATAGAAAGAGCAAGTCATTAGCAAGGAGCTTAAGATGACGTTGAAAAAGTTGAGTGAAGACAGTTGCAGATTCAACTGCCAAGGTTCAAGGAGGTTCAAATCAACGGTTACAAGTTTAGGAGATTGAAACATGCAGTAGGATTGTATCATATGAAGAGATGAAAAAGAAGGAATTGGAAGAAACCATTATACGGTTACAATGCCAAGATTCCAGGAAGTCTTACCTGTAGATATCAAGTTCTACTCATACGCCATGGAACAGGTACAAAACATGCAGAAAAGAATTTATTGCCAATGAAAGACAACATTCTGAGAAACATGCTGCAAATGTGCTGAAGAGCGTGCGGCGCTTCAGAATTGCAAATTTAATTGCAAATTTAACTCTTGATACAGAGGAAAACAAAACGGTTTCAAAGCAATTAAAGAAAGCAAACACATCATTAACTCAAGAACTGAAGGAGTGCAAAACTAACCTTGATGAGTCTAGTAAGGCTCTGGGGGAGGCTACTAGCAGTCGGGATAGTTCTCTGATTGCACTTCAGACCAAACAGACTGAGCTTGAGAAGTACACGGCCCTTATACCTAACGAGTGATTATAAATACTTCAAACTACAAGTTAATGAAACAACTAGGACATAAGCTCTTAAAGACATTGACATAAACAGGGTTTTAAAAACTAAAACCATGAAATTTAAGTTGTCCAATCAAAACACGATGAAGCTAGTCCAAAAAGAGTCTGTTAACCTAGGTCACAATTTGAAGTCAAAACTCAAAGAGAAAAATCAAGGTCATTCGGATTAAAGGTTAAGGAAGAAGAATATTGACAATGATTTAAAATGGGACCAACAAAAAAAAGTTTTTGTAATGAAATTCTTTATAAACCGCAATCAGTCAATTCAGAACATTCACTGTTAGCACCCAAATGTGCAACATATAATGGTAGATCAAACTTTTGTAAATCCTAAGTACCTCAAGAAAGCTCAATCTGAAAAGCCATGTTTGTATGAGATCCCATATGATACTTCTGATCTTTACCAAACAGATTTTTTTTTTGTTTGCCCCAAAGGGGAAGAAACAGATACTCTTGAAAAGGAGAGTAGAATCCAAATTGGATAAATACAAAGTGAAAACCATATGATTACACATATCAAAACAGTCTTTATGAAATTTTCAAACCACCATCCAAAACCTATCTTGATAAGTTGGAACGCGCTAAAGAAGTTAGGAAGACAATGTGGAGAAAGACGTTTAACAGAACAAAACCAAACATTGCTAAAAACGTTCCTCTTTCAACCCATTTCCCTAAAATCCATTAGTAAAAGTAGATAACTTTATAACGAAATGACAAACAACTTTAATCATTTTAGAACAATTTATCAACAAACTTGGTCTAATCATACTAATAGTGCATTTCCTAACCCAACTGCTAAAAGTATGGAAGTTTTGATCAAAAACTAATATTGCCTCTTCAGACCAAAACTATACTAGACAGTCATTGTTTTGTTCATGAACTAAAAAAGGAAATGCATGACGATTTGGAGTACGTTAAATCCCTTGAAAAGGAGATGGACGAACTTGAATCAGAAAAGGCTGATTTTTCAAACATATATGATCTACTTCTCGAAGAGTGTGAATGTCTAAAGATGTTACATGTTCGTATTTGCATTCTCTATACTTATTTAAAGCTAATACTGATTACAATGTTTGTATCTTCATACATCAAAGAATGTGAATGTCTTGCAACAAAAGCTTTCGAACAAACGAATCTGTTAACAAAACTCAGAAGTCATAATAATTTGTTTAAAAAGTTTTTCTAAACTTGAAAAACACTCGATTTATCTTGAACTTGCTTTACAACAATGTAAAGAACAAATGAAAAACAACTCAGTTTGCAAAGAAAACGGATTCTAATTTTTTCGAAAGAACGTGAACATATCAGAAATACAAGATTGAAAGCTCAATTGCAAGACAAGAACATAGCAATAAGTGAGTTAAAGAAACTCATCGAGAACTCAAGGGAAAGTCTATGGAAACTCAGTTTAAAAACCACTGTTGTTGCGACAACCAAAATCTCAACGAATTCCCAAAACCATCAGTTTTTATAGTGAAACCGACATCCTTTTTCAAATTCTCCCTGAAATAAAGTTTTTCAAAACGAAACCTGTCGGTTAATAAAACTAATGTGTTAGATGGTTTGTTTAAACAAGTCACTCAACAGATTTTGCCTCAGATTAGAAAACAAGCAGTTCGAAACACCAATTTGATTGCACCTGGCCCCTCTAGGGATTTGCCCAAAGCATGTGTCACATCAGTCACCACCAATGGAAAAAGGAGGCTTAAATGAATGGTTCATAACTACTGAACCTAGAGAAAGCTAAGAAAAAGGCACAAACTTAGAAAGACAAAGATGTGAATGGAAAAACCCTAGTAAGATTGATTCCGAGCGAATTACACAACACTTAATGGTTGCAAACCAAAACCTAGGAATTGCAATCATCAATGAGTAGTCAGGTATTTCAAACAAAGATGTTCACTTAGGAGAACCCCCCCACCCATTTAAAAGGGAAACAAAAGCCAGTCTTGATGTTCAATGACTTGCAATGTCCTACATGCAAAAAGTGCCTTTACAGTGCAAATCATGATAAATGCGTCTTAGAATACCTCTCCAGGTTAAATCCTCATGCCTCTGCACAGAATAAGGATGCAAAATACCATAACACAACAAAGCGATATGTGCTCGTTGAAAAGATAAGTGAATCTAAGAAACCAGAAAGACTGATCCCTAAAGGACATAGGTTTTCACACAAAAAGACTACCACTGTCCCTGAGAAAACAAGGACTCCTAGATCTTGTCTTAGGTGGTAACCAACGGGTAGAATTCTCAAGACTTTTTGTCTTAGGTGGGTTCCAACTAGAAAGCTACTCAACTCTTGCACGGGCAAGGTTGAAAATGAACCCACGCATGGTTCAAATGTAGATATCCCTCACATTCATGCATGCAAACAAACTCTGGGTTTAAGTGCAGGTACATCATTCAATGGTCAAAAGCAACAAAGAATTGACCTAAATGCAGATGCACTACACAATGAAAAGCAAGAAAATCTCAGAGTGTGGTTGCTGAAATTTCTGATATCTAAGAAACCAGTGCCATAATGGTTTCACAAAAAATGAGCGACAAATGGTGTCTGCTAAAAATAACACTTCAGGCCCCGTTCCTCAATGTTAAAAAGACGTTTGATAGCAGCAGATCAAGCCTCGGTCTTTATGGCAATGATGTCTGATCACAACAGTTCAGACCTCGCTCCTCAAGGACAAAATGGCGTCTGCTGAAAATAACACTTCAGGCCCCGTTCCTTAATGATTCAAATGACGTCTGTTCACATCAATTCAGGCCTCGTTCTTCATCAAATGACTTCTGATCATAACCGTTCAGAACTCGGAATTCAAGACCACAGCAATGAACAGACAAGTTCAAAGCTGGTTCCAAAAGTTGTTCCTCTAGCAGTCCAGACAGATAAATCACAGGCAACAAGGAGTTGGAATTTACTAATTTCCACCCTTCATATAGCAATGCAGAGGACAACAGGTACATAAATAACAAAATCAAAAATCAGAAAATTATCCATAAAGAATCTTCTCCGACATGTCTCTTGGAAACGATAACATTTACGTGCTTAGAAAATCTCGAATTTAAACATTGACCGGTGTGTAAATTAGTTCGAGCAGAGAGTTGCAAATAGTTTTCAAAACATGTCCATTTCTAATGTCTAAATGGCTTATAGTGCAAATATAGTAACCTAACCCGACTTCAAATAAAGGAAGGTTTATAACTTATCCTCACAACGAGAAAATTAACATTTCTCGGTCTTGAGCTGTTCTTACAAGACATTCAATATTTTTAGCTCAAGAAAAAGGAAAGTGTAACGTTTCAAAGTGCCGCTACCCTTAGCGTTAAAAGAAGGTCCTCTTAACATCTGGGTTTTATCAAAAAGTTGAACACAATTTTTCAAGAAATTCTCGATGACAATTCATAATCTTTCAAAATTATGTGTTCAACACTCCAACCCTCACAATGTTTTCAAAAGACAACAATTTCTCAATTGGTCCTATTTCCTGAGGGGATTTTTCGAAAACAAAGTTTTAATGTTCATGATACATCATCAACGCCCATGTCTTATGTATTCAAAACAATATCAAAAGTTTTCCAAGCCAATCATGCTAAAAAATTTTCTTCACCACGATTTTCAAAGACATATTTTAATCACAAAGTATTTCAAAAACTAAGTGTTTATTATTTAAAATAAGGGGAGACAATGTAATTAAAATATGAGCTATTCCGCCTCCAATGTGCTTAAGAAAGTTTTATGGTTCGATCTTATACCCAACAACATCTTAATTTCACGACAATTCTGAAGTCATAAGGTGGTTAGGTTAGGAATCAATCCTATGATCCAACCAGAACCGGAGGATCTACCCAAGGATAATCCCAAAGTTTAGAAATTAGCATCCTTAGGGTATGATTGGAGATGATTAATATGGGAAACTGCCGATTAAGATGAGCTAACACTGGCAACAATCACAACAAGGTAGTTAGTAATGACCGTCCGGGTAAAATTGAAGGCGTTGAAGAATGAAAAAGAAATGTATGGATAAAGGGTCTAAACAAAGAAGCCCAGAAACCAGGTCAATACATATGCTGTCAGAATCACAAGTTGATTGCTGACATTGAAAATGACATCATAGACCCAGTGATGCAATGCACAACCCTTCCAAGCCCATTTCGGGTTTTCTCTTAACCGAAACTGTCTCATTTGTCACGGAGATACAACACGTTATCTTTAAACTCATTCCGAGATCGTTGATATTGAATAGGTGGGGCAATATGCTCCAGCCCCGAGTACAAAACTAAAACCAAAATTGGGCATTAAGCGAGTCTAGAGCCAAGAATCAATCAAAATCTCATAGGGACACATTCGATTTCAAACACTTGTTGAACCTCATCAGGTTCACAACTGTTTTTATCAAGAAGTCCTACGCAATATCGTGTGATATTTTCCCAGAAACATCGATCCGAGTGATACTAATGCATCACATAAGATGGAAATCCTACTTGAGCCAGCATCAAACAAGCCTCTGGTTAGGTGACCTTGCGAGATTCTATATGAATCAAACTTGTTACAACTGGATATCGATTTGGTCAAGTAATGAATTGAAATTGATGAATTTTGATAAAAAACATTGACACACTCTCTGATGTGTTACAAAAACTCTTTACACGAGTGACCACGTCGATTGATTTTCAAATCAATTTCTCGTTTATTCACTAACGTAAACCTGCAGTCAAACGGTGTAACGACAAACCTCAATCCCATTCAATGCTCAATCTACAAAGACATCTATCAAAGAAAGCTCAAGATTTAAAGAAATAAAGACGTCCGCTAACTCTGATTGTTAAAGCTTTCAAGATAATATGCAAAAGTTTGAGCAATTTTGGTCCAAAGACACAAATCACAAATGGCATATGACGTTAAAGACAATGACAAAGGCTCAAAGTCAAGATCGCAAAGCATGAAGGTACAAGCTTACAATGAAGACAAAGACCAAGAACACTCGAGCTTAAACGAAAAAAGCAATCTCACTGATCTCATGAAGGAGTGTCATCAATGAACTCACTTCGGGGGAGATTGTTAGCCTCAATTTTATTGAGTCAATAAAGGAAGCTCGTTCCCGTGTTCAAGACCTCACTTCGGGGGAGATTGTTAGCCTCAATTTATTGAATCGAACAAGGAAGCTCAGTCACTCTACGATGGAGCTTCGGTCTTTAATTAGTTAATGATGTAATAGGATAATATCGGGAATCGGGGTCGATAGTTAAACTAATATTGTATATGTTTCGGATTTAATCCCAAGCAAAACCCAAGCCCGAGTCCTAGTTAAATATCCCGCGCATCACATTAAATGTGTAGGGGTATATATATAGATATTTTTCACTTGGAAAAATATCTATCTCATTTCAAATCTCATAATCTCACACAAATATCTAAAATCTAATATCTCTTTTTCTCTCATCTCTCTCTCTTCTTTCTCTCTCTAAACCTTTATCTCTTTTCTTATTTCTAGTTCTTGATTCGTGTTATGAAGTGAAGTGAAGTGTTAATCGGGTTCCTATAATATTTTTTCCCAAACCCTAGGCCAATGGCCGGTTTGTTCTATCCCACACACAAACTCATTTCTCTTTTCTATAACTCATTATCACATCTCCATTTTCCTATACATGCAAACTTTTCATTTCTCTCCATTTCAAAAAAAAAATCTTTCTTTCCTTCTTCCTCCCCATTGCTGCCGATTTTAGACTCATCACCACCACCATCATACAAAATTTTTCATCTCACTTTTATCCTCTTAACACCATCCATAAGCCTCTTGCAAAGTTTGGTGCAATTTCTTGAAGATTTGAAGAAGTTAGGGCTTGTTTTCTTAGGTTTTCTTGAGGGTTTTGATTGGGGTTTTGTGGGAAGAGTATTAACAACCTTGGAGGAGGATTAGAAGCTAGTTAATCTTGTGATACTTTGGTTCGAATTCAGCCAACACAAGAAAGGAGTGTTCTTGTTTGATTCACTAGTCTTAATCTTCATTTTTGTAAGCCCTAATCTCCTTTTTATTAGTCTTACCTTTTTATTTCTTGTTTTCTTTAATTTTAATCCATGAAAATGGATGTTTAAGTTCTGGATATATATATGTGATGATGTTCATGAGGGTGTTTTCATTTAGTGATGGCATTTTGTTAGGTCTTGGATGATTAAAATGAAGTTTAAAAATCTTAAGTTTGAAATATTGGGACTAGATTTGAAAACAGTAGCAAAACATGTTCTTTTCTAAAATATTTGACTGGAGACTATTGATTAAATTAAATTTGGAAAGATACATGTCAAGCATCATACTATTGTATGCTCAACCAAATCCTTAGGATGAGTGAGTTATGGCCAAAACAAGAAAATAGGTCAAATCTGGACATGTGTTTAGAATACGAGTTAAACTCCAAATTTTTTCCATAAAATAATAGATCTTTTTGATTGGGTCAGTGGTATACATTATAAGGAAACCATAGCCTTTGACCTCACCTTTATTGCTATCATGGTTTGGGGTTTATAGCCATTTTAGTAAAGGGTAAATTTTTTTCTAACTTTCTGTTTTGGACAACCAGGGGTAAAATGGTATTTTCACATAGTTACGAAACTTTGTAAATTGTGAGACTTGCATTTCTGGAAACTAGACACAAATATCTTTCCAAGAGTGAAAGCCTCACCTATATAACATTTGTGAGCTAGGAGATATGAGTCCATGAAGTCAAGTTAAATTCAGAAACCTAGTTTTTTTACGTCTAGTCTAAAAATTTAAAAACGTATAGTACACCATGATAAAATAAAAGTTAGAAGCCGAAACTTGGTAGATGTTCATTTGACTATAAGACCAGGTCACATGTCAATTTGGGGTTAAAAAGACTTGGTAAATTTCTAGTGAAATTGCCATAACTATCTCGGAAACAACATCTCATGATCACATTTTAATTTCTACGTATATGATACTTTCTACTACTAAATCGCGTCATCTATTTTAGGAGGTGCTTAGGAGTACTTCTCTCTCGCTCAAGACTCATAATACTTCTGATTTACTTGTTCTTATTGTGAGTTCATAGCATCTCCTTTCAACTTTTAAACTGTATTTATAAAACCCCACGAGGGAGATACATGCTTGTTTTATAAACTGAGCACAAGAAACTTTATGGTTAAAATGCTGGACTCCGAAATGAATTAATTGCATAATACTCTATGCCAAAAGAAACCCCACATCATGTGAACTGTTAATTGCCTAAATAGGGTAATTGCGCTAGTACAAGTAAATATATTCTATTGTTTTGACAGCCTTAATCCCCGGGGGTCTGAATCGAATCCTTTCGAGCACCCAGTCAACGGACAATTTGTATTTAGAATTTAGGTATATGGCAATAATACCTAGTTATGGGGCAACAAGAATTACATACAAGATATGATTTAACGTCAAGGCTTCGGTGTCATGAGCTTATTGCAATAGAAACTTGATAATGGCTTGTCCGTACAACAAGTCACACGATGAACAAAACTTGTGTTCTCTTTTAACTCTTACAAACTCTATGGATTCACTCAACATTATTGTTGACTTTTTAAGCATGTTTTATCTCAGGTAACCAAGGGTGAAGGATGCTATGTACGAGGAGTCTGCGCTAAAAGTTTTTAAGAACTTGTATTTTGTTCCATTTATAAAACTAATTATCCATGTTTTGGAAAACTCATGTTATGAATTTGGTAACGATCCTGTGGGACGTATGTTAATTACTCTGAAATTTCTTTAAATGGAACAATGTTTTTAAAACGCCTCTTTTCGAGTCGTTTTCTATATCCTTGTGTAATTGTGCTATGAATTAACACCCAATGTTGTATATTCCACTGCGTGAAATTTGGGGGTGTTAAAGTTATGTACTACTTTGTAGTTAATATTGTAGTTGAGTTTGTATTATTAAGATATGTGTTAGTTGTTGTAAAACCTATTATCGACACTTCTCATATGACGTCTAACTTGATTGGCGATTTGATACTAAAGATTTAAAGTTTTTAAATGGAAACGTATTCACCCCCCTCTATGATTTCTACATATTTTATTATTTTGATCATCTTTTAGAAGAAGATATTACCAGGTTTGCATACAAGACGATCAAGCTTCAAGTTTACTTGTTGTTTGTCTTTGTCATCACTCCAAGATCACTATATTGATTCTTGTACATCATTCATTCATTGTAAACATAAACAACATCTTTGTAAAGTATAGATAGTGACTGGGTTGGTTCTACCTTTGTTAGAACCCGATATTTAACTTTGTACCAAAAAAAGTGTAAGCGACGTAAGGTTGATTCTACCATTATTAGAACCCGGTATTTAGCTTTGTACCGGATAAAGTGTAAGCGACGTTGTGAGGCTTCTCTGTCAGATAGGGAGATTGTGGACCTAGTGCTTACGAACTCTCAAGTTGGGTACTCGAGGAGTGGAGTAGGGCAAGGAAGGTGTCCTTGTAGTCAAACCACTATAAATACTTGTGTCACGGTTTTATCTCTCTTTACTTTACTTACTTTTATTATTTCATTCATTGCATATATTAGTTTACAAATCAATATCGTAAATCTTCATATAACTTGATCTATAATTTGAAACATAAATTTAAATCGGTAAAACTATTCAACCCCCCTCTAGTTTTCCACAATTGGCATCAAGAGAAGGTTATTAAATTTTTTAAAAATATATTGTATTTCAAAATCTTAAATCGATCAAATGGTTTTCGAAAACTACAAAGAAGGACAATCTATGCAAAGACCACCACTCTTTGAAGCTTACAATTTTATTTATTAGAAAAATAGATTTGAAATTTACGTGAAGTCTAAAGATATTGATATGTAGCATATTATTGTTGATGGTGATTACAAACCCGTCTTTAGAAATTATACTACCAGTAGAGATGAAAGTGTTCCTTACGAAAGACAATGTGATGAACATAAGAAAATGCTTTCCAAAAATAATAAGGCTAAAATGGTTTTATATAATGCTTTGCCTAAAAAGGAGTACGAACGAATTTTTATGCATGAAACGGCTAAAGATATTTGGAACTCGTAATCACTCATCAAGGTAATAAACAAATCAAAGATAATAAAATTTATTTATTTATTCAACAGTATGAACAATTTACGATTTCAGATGATGAAAGTATTGATTGTGCATTTGCTAGATTTACTACTATTATTACATCTCTAAAATGACTTGACGAATCTTTTTCAAGTCGTAATCATCTTAGAAAATTTCTAAGGGCACTTCCAACCAAATGGCGACCAAAGGTGATGGCCATTGAAGAATAAAAAGACTTGTCGACACTTTATCTCGACAAGCTCATTGGCAACCTAAAGGTCTATGAAGTGATGCTTGAAAAAGATTCTGAGGCATCTAAAAACAAGAAAGAAAGATACAAGTCACTAGCTCTAAAAGCAAAAAAGGAGTCAAGTGACGAAGAAACTTCCTCCACGGGATGTGAAGATGAAGAGTATGCTATGGTGGTAAGGGGCTTTAGAAGTTCTTTAAAAGAAGAGGAAGATTTGTGCGACAACCACATAACGACAAGAAAGCCTTCCAGAAAGTTAAGGAAGACAAAAAGGGAAAGGTTGATCGAAAATGTTTCAAATGTGGTGATCTAAATCACTTTATAAGTGATTGTCCCAAACACTCCTACAATGACCAAAAGGTATTTGTTGGAGGGTCATGGAGCGATAGTGATGAAGAAGTAGATCTCAAGAAGGATGAGATTTGTCTCATGACACGCGAATCAAACGAGGTACATTCCGACTCTCTTTATTATAGTAGCACTTCCTTAGACAATGAAACCTTACAAAATGAATATAATAAATTGTGAAAGTTTAGTCTAAAGGTTATTAACAAAAACAAGCACCTAAAAACTAAAAATGAACTTCTAGATAATGAGATTTTCGAACTAAAAGAAAGGTTGAAAAGGCTAGAGAAAAACAAGGCACTTGATGTAGAGTGTAAGTCATGTTTAGACCTTCGTACAAAAATGACTCACCTGCCTCTAAACTTACTAAGTTCAAAAATAGTAGTCATTTCCTAAAAGAAATGCTTGAAAATCAAAGATCACCTAATGACAGAAAAGGTCTAGGATTTACAAATTGTAAACCTTCGACTAGCAAGGTTAAACAAGTTAAAATTGTTGAAAAGATGTTAAAACACCCTCTGATGTGGCAGATCCTGCGGATCCCTTTAAAAGGGATCCAGCTAGCTCAGATGAAGGGATCCGGGATCTGATTCAGCAGGAAATAAATTAAAATCTTCATCTCCTAGAATGGATTTTATTTGTATAACTAAGAAAACCTCACCTAGTGCTACTGTAGAAAATGCTAAACAGCCGCCCGCTTTAAAACATAGTCAAGGACTTACAAGAAGTAAAATTCAACCGAGACCTAAGACACCACTTAGGAGACAAAACATTGTTTATCTTAAAAGCAACTACAATCAAGTAAATTCGAACTATCACCTACACAACATTGATCAATTCCAACCACCTAACTTTTTTCCTTGGGATCATACCCGACATTTCCTTTTGTTAACCAAACAAACGGTATGTATAACGCAAATGGACCCATAAGATATTAGGGACCAAACGCTTGAGTTGTTTAATGATTTTAGGTATGTCTAAAGGTAAAAGTGGAACCAGATGAATGGATCAAAGATAGTGGGTATACAAGACACATGACCGGTAACAAGAGCTTATTCTCCACTTACGAAGCTTACGACAGAGTTAACGTAGTGTTTGGTAGAAATGAAAAAAGCAAAATCATCAACAAAGGAACGATTACTCATAAATCCCTAACTATTAATGATGTTAGTCATGTAGATAATATCAACTTTAACCTGCTTAGCATGAGTCAAATATGTGATAAAAAGTGTAAAGTAGTATTTGGTGAAACCGGTAGCGAAATACTTAAAGACGGCATTACCATAGGAAGAGGGATAAGGAAAAATGGTCTTTATGTAATGAAAATTGGAAATACACCTAAAGACAAACTTTGTCTAACACTTATAGATGATACTTTGATGCTATGGCATCGAGGATTGGGTCATGCCAATATGCGACTTATACAATCGCTATCATCTAAAGAACTTGTTAGAAATTTGAAAACCATTTTTGTGATGCTTGCAACATAGGAAAACAAGTATATGCTACCCATAAGCCTAAAAATATGGTTTCTACTACTAGATGTCTAGAACTTTTACATATGCACTTGTTTGGTCCGTCGGCTATCCAAAGTTATGGAGGAAACTTCTACACCTTGGTTATAGTAGATGGTTATTCAAGGTATACATGGACTAGATGTTTGAAAACAAGAATGAAGCTTTTGACCATTTTGAAATTTTAAGCAAGAAAATTCAAATTCAACAAGGTTTTCCTATTGTGTCGATTTGTACGGATCACGGTCTGGAGTTTGATAACGAAGTGAAATTCAAAGCCTTTTGTGACGCAAATGGGATTACTCATAATTTCTCGGCTCCACGCACTCATCAATCAAAAGGGGTAGTTGAACATAAGAATCAAACTTTATAAGAAATGAGTTGAACCATGCTAAATGAACAATCTATCCCTTAAAAGTTTTGGTGTAATGCCGTTGACACATCTACATATATACTTAATAGAATATTAATTAGGCCTTTCTTAGGAAAAACTTCGTACGAGCTTTTTAAAAGTAAAAAGCCGTCATTAGAATATTTTAAAGTTTTCGGAAGCAAGTGTTTTATTCTAAACAAAAAACACTATCTCACTAAATTTGATCTTAAATCTACCGAAGGCATATTTTAGGATATTCCCCCAATAGTAAAGCTTATATAATCCTAAACAAAGAAACCATGAAAATTGATGAATCTTTAAATGTAAGATTCGACGAAAGTCCTCCGCCTAGATCATCACCTTTAGTAGATGATGATATAATTGAATGTCAAATCATAGAAAACCAAGTCGAAGAAATAGAAGACAAGGAAAATGGACCATTAAACAATAAAATTGTAAACATCAAAGAATCCAAAACCATCCCTTAGAAAAGGTTATAGAAAAATTAAACAAAAGAACCTTGAGGTCTCAAGCACGTAATCAAAGTAACTTCTTTAGTTTTGTGTCATTCTTATGACATCAAATAACGTCTATTTTATAGCATCAATTATCCCATGTTATTAACCCATTTTGTATAATTATTGCAAAGAATTGTTACTTAATCGTTTATATTTGAGAATTGCAGTAATTATGGAGTACCTGGTGAATATTAGCAAAAGGCGCGCATTTTAGAGCTTAATTGAAGATATTTTGAAGATTACTATTCTGACTACCAATACGCCGTATTCATTAAGGAATATAGGGCGTATCCGTGCTGGCACTCACCAAATACCATAAAGGAAACAAGCTCAATACGTCGTATCCAGAGAAGACCAATACGCCGTATTGAATATATAGTATGTGAAGATTCTAGAAGATATCAAATGTGGTCCCTACTACGCCGTATCCAATCCCTTGGATACGCCGTATTGAACTGACTTCCAGACAGTATAAATAGAAAACTCAAAAATGAGTTTTAAGTGTGCTAAATCTTACTCTTGATACCTAAACCACACAAGTCGATTTTCAAAGGAGAAAAAGAGCAGAAGAGGTCTTGCAACGCATTATAATCCATAGGAGACAACCTGTAATTTCTTATACTTTTGAAATCGTTCAGTTTTTGGTATCATTCGTTAACTCGGTTAGTTTACGTTGGCTAAAACAATTACTCTTGTATTAATTATGATGTTTGAAGGCTAATACCTTCGGGTATTAGCCATTATTATGAAGATCTGAATGTTTGGTTTTGTTTATATCTCAATTGCTTTATTTATCGTTGTATGCTTATTTATGTTTATCACATGATACTTGTTTACGTGCTTTTGTATGTGACCTATCATTCAACTGGATCTAGTGATACGGACTAAGTAATCTAGATGTCGGGATATCTCTTTATATAGTGATTTATACATCTAGAATCATAGGATCACAAATATTGTCCTTCTAATGATACGCTTCTGGCTTAACTAGTTAACAGAAATTGCCCTTGGTTTATTAAACATGTTGACTAGTAGGTGAATCTAGATAATTTAACTAATAATGTTCTAATTTCATTGGATAGT